>BMAU01000002.1:0-307729 GCA_019973935.1 Trichonephila clavipes | reverse complement strand
GGTTTTAAATGAGGAAGTCTATTTTTAATTTCTTCAAAAAACGGTTCCAGGACATCACTACTTACTCTATTTGAATAACAAACTGTGCAATTGGTAACCCTTCATGGTTGTCATCACTTACCATAATTGTTGTCAATAAGTAACCATACTGATTCGTGCCATGGGTAGAATCCTTCATTATAACATTTTTTCCATACAGTTCTCTGAATTCTAATTGTGCTTCAGTCATTATACCGAGAATAAAATCTTGCTTTTTTACGAGAGGATTATTTGCAAGAGAAGAACCAAGGGGTTTACAAATCAAAACAGGATTGTAGGAGTCCCTTTGCATTTTTTTTTACCTGTAGATCAACAGAAACTGCATCTTTTGCATGTAAAATACTTTCATCCACTTCAAAATCCCGACTTACATTATGAAGATCCTTTTTGGTTAAAAGTCCTAATCTTTCAGTAGGGGGACATTTCTTTTGGATATTTTCTATAATGTTAGTATATGGCATCCCAACTTTTAGGAGAGCTGCTAAATTTCTTCTATCTTCCTCGTAAAGTCTCAGTTTACCAACCTGCATTTCATGACCAGCATGCACAGATTGGTACTATACAGTTATTTTAATTGCCTCTTCTTTTTGTTCTCGGATGGCCGTCATAAAGGCAGGACATGTCTTTCCACATTTAACAGATCCTCCTATTTTCTCCATGCGTTTTCTTTCCGATTGTAACTTTGAAATACTGCTCCTGTTACAAATATAATAAGAAAATTGCTTGTTCTTTGCACTTTTCCTGACACCACCATTTTTCACAAATAAGGACTTCGTTCTTACTTCTTCCTTTTTCCATTTTTGAAAACTTTCATTAGTATTAAACACATGTTTTTCGTATTTCAGCTCTATTTTATCATGAGATACTTCGTAATGTTTCTTCAATTCTTTCAACGTTCTAAACTTTTCATCACAAAACGCGCACACATGTTTCCCGGCATCAACTGCAATCTCTTTCTCTGATAGCCCTGAAAAGAGCTGTTCTATCAAATGGTTATGATCCATTTTTTTTAACAAATGCAATTGAAAAAAATCCAGCTCAGTTAGAGTAATTTTTTTAAATTGCCAACCCGGAAAATGGCGATCGAAATTGATTATATATACCCGCTATGATTTTTCTAGAACATTCTATTTTGGCGGGATAAAATTTTTTCCCTAATCCCTACTTCACCAAGCCCTCCTTCTCCTTCCACCTGCTCTTCAGTAGACTAAGCCATTTTACTTGCAGTTAAGAGACGCTAGTCAGCACTTGTTTTTTTTTATTTTAACGTGCGTTCTTTAAATCAATAAGTGAAAGAAGTTACATCTGTTTCCGTTATTGTATGTTTGAGAGGCTCATCACAAAATTTTAGTCATGTTTTACACTTAGAATGCAGGAATTTAAAAGCTCCTTCAGTAATTTTCTCCCAGGTAGTTAAAAAAATTATTCACTATGAGTTAATCACTATCGAAAAATTTCACGAAGAGTTTAAATGGAATATATATATTCGGATAACCATTAGAATTTATAGGTTTAAAAAGTGTCATCAGTAAATGGATTGACTTTTTTCGAAAGAAAGTGCCTTGATGAAAGTAAAAAGAAATTTCAATCTCATGGCCTCTTTTTGGAGAGGATTTTAGGAAAGATACATAAACGTTTTGAAGGGCCTTCTCCAGAAAATTTTCTTCAAGCATGCTTATTTTGGTTATTCGTTACTCTTAAGTATGGAAATTATTTTAACAATTAAAAGTTATGAAGTTATGGAAAAGGATCGTGATTGCACTCTGTTAAAATCGTCTGTGTTTGTGCAACATGCATGCTCTGGGTAAAATTAGTCTGAGCATGATTGGAATTCTGAAATACTTTAAAAGGTTAAAAATCATTTCAAGATTCAATATGTAGGTCTTTTACGAATCAATTCAAAAGGTAAGAAACAAATAATAAAGTTAGTGACATTTTCCATTTTTACTGTTTGTATTACAATCGTTATATTTTCTTATGAAATAATTGATAAAAACTGGCCACATTCATCCATGCATGTACTTTTGCACACTATTATAGGCTGTAATGTTAGAATCAAAAGCAGTTTTGACTTTGAATGTCTTTTAAAAATAACTAATTGCTTAAGCTTACTGTGCTGAAACTTTGCTTTAAATTATTGAATAAATCATAAACTAAAAATACTACTTTAGAATGTGTGGGAAACCTGAATATCAGGGTGTAGTTTGTATTTAATTGTACCTACATGCCAGTAATATATAGAGTGGCTTCTTGTTGTAATTCACATGTCTCTTCTAAATGCAAGATTCATTTAAATTGGTTTGTTCATATTATTCTGTTGACCAATTTTGCAAAAACAAAATAGTAATATTGTCATTGAAAACAATAATAATCAT
The DNA here is from genome assembly GCA_019973935.1 of Trichonephila clavipes. Lineage (NCBI taxonomy): Eukaryota > Metazoa > Arthropoda > Arachnida > Araneae > Nephilidae > Trichonephila > Trichonephila clavipes. Next base: position 305,315 of record BMAU01000002.1, on the reverse strand, counting down.
GGCAGTATATGTTAAATCTGGCCAGGTTATAATAGATTTGTACCTGAAATCCACTTAAAAATGAAATAGTAAATTATGATACATTCCACTGGAAGCTGAAAAAATTAAGTGGACAAGTTTTTGTAAATTGAAAACATGTATTTATTCTTAGAAGTTTAAAGTGAATTCAGATATTACCTATTGTTTTTTTATTCTACTTTTCTGATTCCAAATTCATTACAAGCAGACGTTTGTCTCATTTTTAAACACAATGTAACAGTTAAAGTGTAGTATAGGGGGCCCTTGGTGATGTCAATTTCTTTTGGCAACCAAAATCGGTCGCCAAGCTAGTTCATTTAGCGATAGGTATCCAGAGGCCAAAACTAATTCATTATCTCAACATGACATTTAGATAAAAATCACCAAAACCCTATACTACACTTGAGCTCAATATAACAATGAAATTGTATTAAATTTAAGGGTACTTACATATTGTCGCAACCTATTGGTAACATTATATAAAACGATGCACATAACTGCCAATTCATTGCATACAAAACATGCAAATTGGGGTTTCTAACTTGGCGAGTTATCTTGAATGTTGGTGATTGTTGCAATAATATTTAAGTACCAATTTAAGTTATGTTCTTTTCAAAATCATGAACAAGGTCTTGGGTATCCTTGAATTATATTTTTATGCACATTTATTGATCTAAAGGAATTTGTAAAAACAAAATATGCTTTTGCATTAGTGCTGTTCTCAATGGGCAGTGTTATAAACATAATGCAGTTCATAATGAAGAACATGAAATAAAGAGTCCAGAAAGTGAATATGAGGAAAATTAGTAAATAAAAAAAATATTTAAGGCAGAGACATATATTTTTTTGTGATATGTTTCTGCCAAACCGAGTACTTTTATCCTTTGCAAAATCTGTTTATGTTTGAGATCTAACATCTATTGGAACAGAACGCAATGGGAGCTTTCTAAGTTATGGGATCATTCCTTCAAAATAAGATGGATTTTGGGCACTATTATGTCTGTTTAATTAAAGGCAGAAAGATTGATTGAGGTAACATTAAAAGCACTATAAGTTCAAGCTTCTACATACGGTGCATTGATTTACAATAATATACTGATAACCTTGTGGTATATTTTTATCTTACTGTTAATCTAAAAATAGTATAAATATATAGGAATTATTGGATTGTGTGTGTATTTATTATATAAACCAGTTTATTTGACAAATTTGAAATATATGTGCTATTTGTGTATTCTTAAATTATAGTATTTTTGATTCTAAGACAAATGTAGTAGTTTTAAGTTTTGTGTTCAACTTTTTTGTATTTCTTAAGGTTATTAATACATTGTTAGACATGAAGAGTCTAGTAGATTGTCGTTATTTTTTAAACTCTCGTTGTGAAATGGTAAGTATATTTATGATTGTGTTCTTTTTATTTTATTGTAACTAATTAAACTCAGATTTTCTTTTTAAAATTATACTTAGTGTAGGTAGACTTTGTATACCAATATTGTTATTTTTAGAATAGAATTTATGATGCTTAATTCTTTTGGTTAATGGTCTGATGAAGATGATTGGGGGTGGGATGAGAAATAGTAATTTAAGAATAATTTGAAAAAAAAAATCAATAGATTTTCCTTTACTATATTTTAATGTATGCACTCAGAAACAGTTCTTTCATTCCATATAGCATGATAAATGAGTAGGTAGATGAAAAGTTACTTTACATCAAGCAGGCCTTTTGAAAAAGATTGTTTAAATGAATGCTTGTGGTTATTAAATGTCAGTACTTTTGTAAAAATGATTGTAAAAATACAGCCATTAGAACTTTATTCAAACATTTTAAATGCAAAACTAGATCATTTTGATGCATGAATTTCACTGAAATGATAATTAGGCATGAGGCTGCAAGTTCATTTAATTTCAATCCACTGTTATTTGGATTAGTAAGGAAGTCAAAAACCTAAAATATGTTTTTATTTGTCGGAGGGTCGATTGGAAATACTTTCACACAGTCTCTTTTTGCATGGAATGAAACTAGCATTCAGACTGTATTTAATACTTCTTTTATTACCTCTGTTGTCAGAGTTAGAGGTGTTTCATGAAAATATTAAATCAGATTTATAAAGTTAAGTAGAAGTTGAAAATTTTTTTTTTATTTCCAGCATTTTAAATCACTTCAAATTAGGACAATAATGCTGTACTTTTTTACTATGGAACAAAAGCTTTAAAAATCAAACTTGTTCGTATTTCTTTTTACAATACGCACTCTGGAGTATAAAGCTGATAATTTGGTTTATTTATTTAGCTTTTTTTTAAATTTATAAAATTTAAATTTTTATTAAATAGTGGCTTTGAATGGTATAAAATGAAAATGGATTTTTACATTGATTTCTTTTGTTCAAATTGAGAAAAAGGTTTTCAAATTTTGAAAATTAACTTGAAATCTAGTTATCTTTTAGTTACAAACATCAAAATTATAATTCCTTTCATAAGTTTTTTTTGTAAATTATCTTTAAAATTCATTACTCATATTTTCATAAACATTTAAGTGTATGATAACTGTGAAATTTTCTAGGGGAAGAAGTGCCCATATAGACATTGTGACCAAGCAAGGGGCACGCACATTGAGTGTCCTAAATTTGTCAACAGAACTTGCTACTCAGTCACCTGCAAGTTTCGCCATACAGTCAATAAAGTAAGTTATTTTCCATGTTAAAACTACTCAATTTAACTTAATATTTTCTTATTAATTTAAGTAATACATTTTTCTTTATAACATTGCAGGAAAACATTTACTGTTACTATGAACACCTAGCCGGAGGCTGTAGGAAACATAATTGTGCTTTCCAGCACATAAAAAAAAAATTCAAAGGTTAGTTTAAGAATTCTGTTTATTTTCAAATGTTTTCTTTCTTGGATCTGAAATTGTTGTATGTGAAATTTATCGTATTACTGTGATCATTTGAGGTTGTGTGGCAAACCTTTCATGAATATATAGCATTTTATGGAAACATATCATGTATACAGATAAAACAAGTATAGACTTTTATCAAATTTTTATAATTTTTTCCTTTATCTCTTCTGTAAGAACCTCGATCTGCCAACAACTGGTGAATTTAGGTTAGATTTGTGATCATCATCTGGAACAATTTTTTTTATACTGCTAGAAAATGTTTTTTTTTCTTTCGTTATTTATGCTTGTGAAATTTTGATATCATTCTTAAATTATAAATATTATAATTTGGTCTACATTTAATGCACAGCTCTTTAAGAATTTATAACTTTCTTCTTTGATGTTGCATCAGGAAGGAATCTTAATTTTGTTAACCTTAATGTTATTAACTTTTCCTAATCATTAATTTTGTTCCATATGTTCTCTGCAGCTTGAATGTATGTTGAAGGTATATTTTTTTCATAGATTCAAGTATCATATGATCTGCGAACCACACCTTAATTAACCCTCTAAGCGGTTAGCACGGAAAATTCCGTCATAGTAAAGATGCTTCGAAAATGAACTGCACGGGTTTTTTTTGCTTTCAAGTAACATTTTCAAAAGCGGTTGAGCCGTACTTTTCTGAAATGCTTTCCCCCTTTTAAAAGTTTAACATCTTGAAAGATAATTAGGGACGGTGGAAGCAACACAGCAGGATATTGATAGGAAGTTTTATGGCTCGCAGGGAACCCTGTGTTTTGACCCTGGAGCAATCATAAAAAATCGGGGGGAAATTTCTTTACACCCCAGGAAGTGTTTGTTTGTTAGCTAGTATTTTAAAAGTTTTGAAAAGTACCAACGCATAAGTAAAATATGTTAGAATTCCCTTTTGGTTTCATATTAATTTGAAACTGTAACAAGTTGGGGCGTGTCAGGGCAATCTGCTAATTTATATAGTTAAACAAATTATCTTTTTTAAAGTATATTCTTTTGCTTCATTTTTTTTATCTTAATCAATGCTTTTAGTTTTTGAAACATGATTATTTCATTATAAGATGCCAAAAAAAATTAATAAAACACCAAACACTTCAAAATTTGAAATCTTTTCAACTTTCCAACCACTAAAAATGAATGAATTTAAACTTCATCAAATAATTTGAAACACTTTCTTACACTTTGATAAAATAATAACGAAAAAAACTATATAAGATCTATTAGTTTTTTTTTTTTTTTTTTTTTTTTTCAAAGCCCAAGTGTTCAGGGAAGTTTACATATAGTGCCTAGTTATATATTGTTAAAATACACCAAATTATATTTGAATTTTAAGTGCTTGAACATCAGTTTACATCAAAGACAACATGAATGAAGATTTTCCCACATTTTTTTTAGCTTGAATGTTTGAATAAATGGTAATCAAAAATATACGGAAACATTTACAGTAGACATTTATGCATATAAATAAACATAAAAATCAATTTTAAATTCGAGCCATTCAAAAGCATTCGAATTATATTCTTCAAAAATATCTATTTATGCAAAATACCTCAACATTTATCTTTTTTAAAGATTGACTGAATAAGTAATTAAAATCTGGATATTTTTTGAAATCTCGACCCTATAAAGATAGAAATTTTATGTTAGAAATTCCATTTGAAATTTCGAAAAAAAAATGTATCGCGCAGTTAAAAATTATTTATCATAAGTTCTAGCAATTCTTTGAGTATAATATAAATTTCAAATTTTATTATATAGCTTCTTTTGTATTTTTTAATATATTTTGAAGATTTCATACAATTCAGTTGAAAACTGCATGCTAAGAGCAAAAAATATACTAAATATTGACGAATATACAACAAAGTTTTACATAAAAGCAAAACTGAAAAGCTAAAGCGTAGGAATGAAAAATTTTGAGTATGAAGTAGTTTTCGAAATATTTATTTTAAAGTTCAAAAAATTTGTGTGCGTTATGCTATACTTAATATTAATTAAATGGTTAGAATAATATGTTAATAATAGTCATGTAATCGTTTGACACATTCATATACTAATAAAAATTACAATGGTCATTGATGCGAATGTCAAGAATTTTATGTAATTTTAAATTCAGACATTAAGATATTGATGTAGAAAATATAAAACAACTATCTAAAATACGTGAAAAATGCAGTCTGCTATAAAATGATCTTGACAAACAAAATACGGCATTTTCACTTACTATCGCAGAGCCCGCTTAGTCAGGGGCGACCTGGAAAAACAGAGAGGGAACCACGGTTTTGATGGATGTGCCGCTCTAGCTTTTAAAGTTCTCAGGAAAAAATATGTATATATAAATTAGAAATGCAAAAATAAGTCTTGTAATTTTTCATACGTTTTTATAACAACGAATTGTGGAATTGGCTGCCAATACATTGTTGTGTTTGACAATATCTAAGGTAACCAACCCTACTTTTGATAGTCATTTTATATTGCACGTTAAATCACTTTTATTCATTTTTGATGTAACTATATTTTATTCTGAAGTCATGTTTAAATGCAACTCAATTAAAATTGTTAAATCAAAACAATTTAAAAAGTAAACAATCAACGCATTCCACCCACAGCGGGTGCGGTAAAATTATCAAATTTTGACCGGTCCTCAGCAATAAAAAGGTTGTGGAACACTGGTGTAGATAATTGAATTTGTCAAATAATGGAAGAAACTTTATTTCGTTTAGTAGTATTAAATGGTAAAATAAATATAGTAGAATTTAATAATATATTAGTTTTAAAAAAGTATCGTAACAACTAAAAATGTATACATATTATAATATATTACTAACTTTTGAAATTTTTTTATATCTACTAATATTGATGCTATGTATGATTGCAGCAAATCCAAACATTATTGGTCAATTTCAAAGTGAAGTAGGAGAGAATGTGTGTGACAAACTAAGTATGTGTAATTCTTTTTAAATAATTTTATTTAATCATTTTTTAGCTATTAATTTTTATTTTGGCAGTGTCTTCTATTTTAATGTATGAGAATATTATCTTTTGAGCAGTTTTTCAGTGATAAGTAAAAGTTAAGCAAAATAAATTGTTTTTCATTACTGTAGTAATCTAATCAATATTTGCAGTTGTATTAATTGGTAAATAACCTTCATATTCTACTCTAAAAGATATAAAACAGAAGAACTTAATGTTTTAAGAATACTGTAACACTAATTTAAACCATATCTATTAAAAAGAATAAATTATCATAAAGCCTCATTTTTATGACTGTTGGAAATATTTTTCTAAAATTCATATCCAATTTCTTAAAGGTTTCATTTCAAGTTAGTAGACTTTTTTGTTAAACTTTATTGAAGTTAAAAGAGCAACAGTTTATTTATTTTTTTTTTTTTGTCTTATTCAACTGTTAAGTATTTCTGTGGGAAGGGAAGAGAAAATAACAAATGGAAAAATGGTAGTTTTATGAATTTGACTAGAATACATGTTTGCTTTGAGAGTAGTGAATTAAGGGGACACGGTACGATTCAATTGACGAAAATCGGTCAAAAAATCAAAAAAAAAAATTTTTTTGCCTAAATTATTCCTTATACGTTTCTCTATTATCTCACAAAATTTCAGAGCTCTAAATAAAAAAATCGAAGTTATGATAACTAATATGCTCGTCAGAATTCACATTCTGACATCATTCTGCTCTAGCAGACGCACTATTCATTTTCTAGCCAAATCAATTAATTTCAATATCACAGTTAAGCAGTTTTGAAATAAAGTGAAGAGATCGTAATCCATTCGGAAGTCGTTAAATAAAGAGCACTTTTTTAGAAGAGGAGAGGGGAAGGAAACAGGGGGATGACAGTCTGCAGGGTTACAGAGCTTAGCAAATTTCTCGCCAATATCGGGGCTTGCTTTGAATACGATGCCAATCATTCATTATCGCATTAGACGTGGACCTGTTCACACGGTGAAAGCAGTATTCTTATCAAAAGCATAAAAAAATATGTAACCATCTTTCGAAATAGCAAGTTTAAATACATGGAACAAATTTATTTTAAATGAAATTAAATAATTTGTTTATTATTTTTTGAATAAAAAGTTTAATTATGTAATTGCAGTGGTAAGTAATACAAGTGCGAGCAGAAAGCGCTTACATTATTGTTTGATTGTTTTTTGAAGCTCTGCGTTTTTAACGAAACGATACTGGATTAATTTAGATAATACGATTACTCATGGCACGGAAATTCAAAAAAGAAGCAGCTCCTCTGTTGTACATTTTGTAGATGTTACGAATAAGTATTTTAAATATAACCAATAAGTGATTTTATCGGATCTTTTACAAATGTTATTACTATAAATTCGAAAGGGTAAGTTTTTTGATACAAAATAAAAAGCATTTACTAAAGTGATTTGAAAAGCTTATTTTCGTATTTAATTCTCTATTCTACAAAATATAATGTTTATTTATAATTTTAGATAGCTTGTGCACTGAATATTCATTGATAGATTTTTATTAAATCGGTTATTTGTTTCGCTCATTCTGTGGGTCATCAAATTACATTTTGATCGCTACGTAATCGTAAATACTTGTTTTACTAATAACAATTTAATATGTATATACATTTATAATGACACAAGTCGAATGACGGATTGACCGAAAGCTATGGTTTTCACTCTGACAATGAATCGAGTTTCTCTGATATGTTTGTCTAATATAAACGAAAAATTTTTAAAAGCTTAATATTTCATCACTTTATATCAAACTCTCCCTCTGTAAAAATAAAAAAGCAGACTTCTAAAATTAACTAGAAACAATTTTTTTCTCATACTTGAAAGCTAGATCAGATTATAAATTAAACTCATTTTCAAACGGAAATTAGTATATATCCTTCCATAGTATTATCATATATCTACACATATAATGTATGAACTCGACTCAATTTGTTACTAAATTTATGCCAAATAAAATAATGAAAAAGTGGATTTCAATTACATGTTACTGCAAAATGTAATTATTCATATATAAATACATATTTATGCAAGCAATTCTATTTTTTTTTTTTTTGTACCTAATGAAATTCGAGTTTGAACAAGACAAAAATTGAATTACATACTTCCTTTTTAATTAAATGGAATGAAAAGTCGAATTTATACATGGTATGCGTAATTTACACGCAATAAGTTGTCTTATAAAGAGAAAGTTAAAAATTCACAGATTTAAAATGCAAGAATTCTCGTTCCATAAGAAAACATAGGATACTCTCTCTTATGGTTTCCTCTTCTAAAATAACTATATTAAACGCCGAATTAAAAATAAATTCCCTTATTTAAATGCCTACAAAATGAACGAAAAGGTTTATTGAAATATTTTTACCTTAGCAACAATAGAAACCACAATTTCACACAATTGTTTCTTTACAGTAAATTATTTTAAAACAGGGATGCATTTCTCTACTATGTTAAAAATCATGCGGTCAATTATTTACCAATTACTAAGAGCACTTCTAAATCTATATTAATTTAAGTATACAAAGCATGATTTAATTTTTTTTAAAGAAAAAGTGATTCGAATTTTTTACGAGATTTTCTGGCCGTAATTTTATATCCTTGCTAATTTTAAATAATTTAAATAGAGTTTATCCATAAAAATGTATCTAATTATAAAAGTAAAATTTTATTTCTAAGAATGTCCCTAAAATTTTAAGACACGTTTGCATACATAATGGACATCATAATTAAATTCCTGTTTAATTTAATTATTGAGTTCCAACCCTCCTCCCAAACTTTTTAGACAGTCATAAAAGCATGATTCTTACTGATTAATGTGTTGGGGGATAAGGATGATAATCTTTTTCTGCTTCTTAAATCTTCAAAACATGCATATACTTTGAAAATAGTTTATTCACAACCATATAATAGTATTACTTCTATTTGTTATTCTCTCTTCTCCGTGTTCTTTTTAATAAATTCTGAAGGTGGAAAAAAATTACTTTTGAGTTAAAGATAATATTCACAGTCTTCTAGTGTAAATCAATTACTTTTCATTTAATGTTAAAAACCGTGAATTGTGCCAATCCCAGCTCATGACACATGAATATTCAATCACGAAAAGTGAGTGAGATTATGGTGAAGCATTAAATATCGCAAAATGGGTGATGACACAGATAATTTTTATCAAATTGCAACTGTAGCACTTTTTGCTGAAATAAAAGGCCATTTGATTTCATAAATAATTGCATTACATATATACATATAAACTTTTTAAAGAAGCGTGTAAATAACCAAATATCATACAAAAAGAGGATAACCTAAATGAAATTCGAACTGGTAAAACACATGACTTTTAACAAAAACTACATCATTTTTTTAAAACACTTAATACAACTGATCACATACACGAATACATTTGTTATTTTGATAAATAGTTTTGAAATGAGACAATCTAAAACATAGTTTAAAATTAGAATATAATACATTGTTGACTAATGGTGATATTGGTTGCTAAATAACACGGAAAAATTAGATTTGTGGTGCCTCTATTTCAATAGTATGTGTCTGCATTAAATTTGGTAAAACACCATTTTCAATAATTTGACCGAAAAAAACGAAGTTTATTTTGCTTTTATTTCAACTTTCATATTCTATTCTCTGTATTTTAATGTTGGATCATATCTGCAAGCAGCTGTATTATTGGCTGGGATTTATTTTTGTTAATTAAGAAAAACATAAAACTTAATTCTGGCTACACTAGTCCAAAGAGAGAAGCATGCTTTCTTATATACTATTTAATTCTACTCTAAAAAAAAAATTTTTTCTGTTAAAATGTCTTTGCGTTTCCACCTCCTATACTTTAATATAGAAAAGTCAAATTTCATTTTGCAAAAATGCTGAAAACTGTAATTTTCCAAAAAATCAAAATTCAAAAAACACTATCCTTTAAACAATTATTTTCTTTATATCCATAAAAAATTTTATTGTTATTGGATCTTTTTCCTGCCTACAAATGTCTTTGCCGTTTCATCCCTATCCTTTAACATTGACCGAAAACAGCCTTAATGACCCTCTCCGATATATAAGACTTTTGTGAACCACTATCCAAAATAGTACGAACTTTGAGTTCTTTACCATTGTGTTCTATTCTTAAAACAAGAGTTTGCAAATATACAGTTTCATTAACAGACTGATTAGAAAGTTGAAGATGACACGTCTCCAGTCTGTCACACTCCAGTTGCCCGAGGTCGGCAAAAATCCAGTCGACACTGCCTATGATGTGGGGTCGGTGGTAAGCGTCTTAGCTGACGTCGGCTCCTCAAGCCAACTTCGGTCAGTCGTCTCCTTATGGTTTCTCTTGATGGCACTGGATGTCTGGAAGGAGGTAAGTGGCGTTGAATCGATGCTAGCGACGTTGTTGGTGCCGAAGTGGCCACTCTTCTGATTGCACGATCCTCGCGATCATTTGTGTTCCTGGGACGTCCTGACCCTCCGCGACGGTACACTCTACCTTCTGTGATCCACTGTTGCCAACACCGAGCAACTACCATATCGCTCCGACCGAGTTGGCGGCCCGTACGTCTATTCGACCAACCTGCTTCTCTGAGGCCTATTATACAGCCCCTATCAAAGTCCGTCGGCTGCTCGTACTGCCGCCGGTTACGTCTTAGAGGCATCCTAAGTCTCAATATCGTCTATCAAAGTCATCAGATTCGTTTGGATAGCCGTACGGCGCTCGTACTCATGCTTTTAAACTCTCCCAGTTGCGCAACTAATATGCGCATAGCACACTTAGCCTTGTCTCATTGGCTTCGAAATTTTAATCATTTGCATATCTTGTACCAGACTACATTCTTGCCGAGTTTCGTGATTGTAGCTTGATTCCTTCTGGGTGCATATATTTTTTTGCGACAGAGTGTATATAATATATATATATATATATTAAATGAAGAATAAGAAACAAAAAATTTTGTGAGCAAAATTTTTTAAATGAAAAGGAAAACGATAGTTAAAAACTATCCTTTACAAAAAAAAAAAAAAAAAAAAAAAAAAAATTTTTTTTTTTTTTAGTATATATTAAAACTTTTACTCTTTACGATTGTCTTGCGAGTTTTTCCACACTCTAGGTTTGACTGTTCATCCATGGTGATCGTGCATCCCTGTTGGTACTGTGACGTAGTATAGTTTAAAACTTTTTACTCTTCACGATTGTCTTGAGAGTTTTTCCACACTCTAGGTGCTCATCCATTTTCCATCCATGTGGATACTGTGACGTAGTACAGATTCAAACTTTTTACTCTTCACGATTGTCTCAAGAGCCACCGCTCATCCATGGTCCATCCCTGTTGGTACTGTGACATAGTATAGTTTAATTCTTTTTACTCTTCCCGATTGTCTCAAGAGCCACACTCAAGGTTTGATCGCGCCTCCATGGTGACGTCCCCAGATTTTTTCCACACTCAACGTTTGACCGCTCCATCCATGGTGTGACGGACGCATGCTTCCTGCCTTCGCATCCTGTTTGAAACGTATAAAAGCGAGAGGTGCTTTCAACACTTTGTCATGGACCCGATTGATGCCTTCCCCGAGCACCTTTCTACCACGGTGGTGCCCGTGACGCTGCCCGATAAACCCGATGCATTGGAATATGCTGCTCGGCAGGGCCAAGTCCGAGCGGGTATCCTCTACCAAGAGCCCACCGCCAAACGAGTGTTTGTTCTGTTTTGTAAAGACCATTGGCATCAAAAAAAGACGTGGTTGGACAATTTCAAACGGGCCATCATGGAGGCAAAGCATGTCAATGAATTTAGACCCAACGACGTGATGTGGGAAAAAACATCCAAAGGCCTGTTGAGAAATCCAGACAGACTGCTCAAAAATACCGACACGAGAATGGTTTACATTTACAACAACCTATTTTTTGTTAAAAAAGATTTTACCTTTGGCTTGCGAACGGTGACATCCGGAGAGATTCACTTGATTCAAACGACGCATGTACCCATGTTTATCTATGAATTGTCAGCCTCCAGTCTCAAGTGCCGAGCCCATGTGATTCGGAGAAGTTTTGAGCCCCATGACCAAATGCTCTACCATCGAACCATCTTGGAGCCCCACACGGCGTATCCGATCCCAGCTGGAACACACTACATTGTGTTGACGGTACAAAAAACCGCCTTTGGTTTGGACATTATCCCCGAATCCCTTCTGCCCCAGCTCCTTCAGAAGGGATTCCACGTGGGAGATTTCGGAAAATGAAAAAAAGTTTAATCAAACTCCTTACAAGCTACCTCCACCTACCCCGATTCATGTACCGGCCGAAAAGCGACCTTTGGAGGAAAAGGCTCTACCCAAGAAACGAGTGCGTCCCGTCATGAGACGTGGGTCTAGACGATCTGAACGACCGATGACCCCTGTGCCGATTCCAGATGTCCTAGAACCTGTGCCGATTCCAGATGTCCCACCTGTGCATATTCCACAAACACCTGTGCAGATTCCAGATGTCCCACCTGTGCAGATTCCACAAACACCTGTGCAGATTCCAGATGTCCTAGAGCCACCTGTGCAGATTCCAGATGTCCTAGAACCTGTGCAGATTTCAGATGTCCTAGAGCTACCTGTGCAGATTCCAGATGTCCTAGAACCTGTGCAGATTCCAGTGTCACACGTCCCACAGCCACCTATGCAGATTCTCCCAGAACCTATGAACATTCTACATGTATCTGTGCAGATTCCAGAGGATCCAGAACCTGTGCAGATTCCAGTGTCACAAGTCCCACAGCCACCTATGCAGATTCTCCCAGAACCTATGAACATTCTACATGTTCTGTATGTACAGATTCCAGTGTCACACGTCCCACAGCCACCTATGCAGGTTCTACATGTATCAGAATCTGTGCAAATTCCAGTCGTCCCACAGCCACCTGTGCAGATTCCAAATGTACCCTGTGCAGATTCCAGTGTCACACGTCCCACCTATGCAGAGTCTCCCAGAACCTGTGCAGATTCCAGTGTCACACGTCCCACCTGTGCAGAGTCTCCCAGAACCTATGCAGCTTCTCCCAGAGCTCGACATGTTGGACCCTTTGGAGTCGACAGATGCATTCGACCAGCTCATGTCGTTTGTATTTGGACCCCAAGAACTCCAGCTGCTTCACACGTTACCCTCTATTTTTGATGAGAATCTCTTCTCTTTCCTGGATGAAAGGGAACCTATGGACTTGACCATGCCCAGAGTAAATTCTTGTGTCAAAAATATCGCATTTAAACCCATCCAACCCATGGATCTGTCTGTCAATAGCGGTCAATAATCTATCGGAGCCCATGGATTTGTCAATAGTGGCCTGTAGCTCTCATTGTATATATTTTTTCAATAAATAATGAACACGTCTCATTTTTTTGTCAGAATGTGATTTCGGTACAACACTTGTTGGACCACCCCTATCGTATTTAGAAATCTGGGTCACGCGTCCGAATATCGTTTGAGCCCAACTTTGGCGTTTGTAAAAAAAAATTGGAAAGGGGGATCGAGTCGATCGGCCCCCCTTTTTTCGGGTATACCCAGTTTGGATCGCTCATCTAATGTGCACTCATTTAGGCTGAATAATCTTTCTGGGCCAATCGAGTCGACTCGGTGTACAAGCCAATAGAAATTGTTTCACGTGACCGCATTAGAGTATAAAAGGCCAGCACCTTCGGAGTGCTGGCTAAATGTTTTTTTGTCAGGATTTGGAGTCTGGTTTCCATCTCAAATTCTGTCACAGTAAATGATTTTTAGCAAAAATCTTCAAGACCGAAAATAGGGGGAGGGGCAGTTCCCTCCTCTTTTTTCGGGTCCACACCAAGATTGGAACCTGTGAATCGCCCCCTTCTCATCTAGATGCATCACTGTGAATCGTTTCCAAGATGGGAGGCCTTCTCACCTAGATGTGTATCACTGTGAATCGTCACCAAGATTGGAATGAGGTGACCCTCTCACCAAATATGTCATTGGACCTGTCCAGCATATCGTGTGACCCCCGTGTTAAAACTATTTTTGTGTCGTTCATTTCATTTGACCTGTCCAGCATGTCATTGGACCCCCGTGTTAAAACTATTTTTGTGTCGTTCATTTCATTTGACCTGTCCAGCATGTCATTAGACCCCGTGTTAAAACTATTTTTGTGTCGTTCATTTCATTTGACCTGTCCAACATGTCATTGGATCTGTCCAGCATGTCATTTGACCTGTCCAACATTTCATTTGACCTGTCCAACATGTCATGGGACCTGTCCAACATGTCATGGGACCTGTCCAGCATGTCCTTTGACCTGTCCAACATGTCATGGGACCTGTCCAACATGTCATGGGACCTGTCCAGCATGTCCTTTGACCTGTCCAACATGTCCTTTGTGGATGACCCCCTGTCTCAATCGTCGCTCTGGGGTGGCATGAAACCTTTTCTCTCGGCCCTGAAAACTCTTTTGGTGGGAAATTTGAAAAATTTTATTTTGTTCATACATGATGGCTCTCAGGAGAACTTTGAGGGATACTTTGATCGAGACCCGAAACACAACGTTGGGGTATTCCTGCAGACGGGGCTGCAGACAGGAATCGAGACCCGAAACCCAACGTGGGGGTAGAAAAACGCGTGAAAAGAGACACGAGTCATACAAAAAGAACCGTGGGAACGTTCCTTGGGGATCTGAAAAGCAGGGTGTGGATAAAAAGGAGGGGGGACAAGAGTCATGTAAAAGGAGCCGTTGAAAACGAAAAAAAAGGGGACAAAAAAGACGGGGTCGATGCAAGGAGAAGGTTGGAAAGGAGAGGGTTTCAAAGGAGAGGGGTTTCGATTCAAAGGAGATGGGTTTCAAAGGAGACAGGGTTTCAGGATGAATGCCAAGGGAAATGGTTTCAAAGGAAAGGATTTTCAATTCAAATGGGATGGTTTCAAAGGAGACAGGGTTCATGTCAAGGGAAAGGGTTTCAAATGAGAGGGGGGTTTCATGATGAATGTCAAATGAGACAGTTTACATGATGAATTTCAAATGAAATGGTTTCAAATGAGACAGTGTTCAGGATGAATTTCAAATGAAATGGTTTCAAATGAGACAGTGTTCAGGATGAATTTCAAATGAGAGGGTGTTCAGGATGAATTTCAAATGAGAGGGTGTTCAGGATGAATTTCAAATGTTTCAAAGGTGACAATGTTCATGATGAATGTCAAATGAGACGATTTCAAAAAAGGTCGTTTTCCATGTCCAATCACTTTTTGAAAGGGTCACGGTGCTCAACAATTTTTTCGACCGACTGTAACTGCTTAAGGGGAAAGGAAAAACATCCACTCTCTCCTAGTTTAAAAGTATAATTACCACCTTCTTTTTAGAAGACTTGTATAAAATAACAAAAATTTGTAAATGCATTGTTCCATTCAATCGATGCGTATACCGGGAGATGGTGTTAGACGTTTCAAATCCCTCCCATACACCAAGAGATTTTTAAACAAAGATTACTCCCCAGCATTTTCTCGTCCCCTTGTTTTTTAAATGGAACTCTTCCCATACAGTTGTTTGTGTACGCCGCTACATATACAGTATTATTTATGTTAACTTGCAAATAACGAATGAGAACCTGAAAACTATAATCAAGCCTGAAATTAAAAGTGAGAATGTTAAATCACACACACACACACAAATGCTAGAGAACGAAGATTGACAATTTTGTCTAGAAATTTCTTATACAGTCTAACTTATTAATTGGACAAATAAAGTTCTAGATGTTAATATTTAACCAAAATATAAAACAAGACCAAGAAAACCATAACTAGAAACTTCTTTATATAAATATATTTCGCCTTATCATTTTTACGATTTTTTTTGTCTCTCTATATAAACAACAGAATCTAAAGTATCTAAATGAAACGTATTATTACTGTATAATAATATCCCACCTTTTTGTATATTCGAATTACATAAATTCACAGATACGTAATTTCTCGCTATGCACTGTTTCGGTAGTTTATGCATGTGTGTGCTTGCTTGAAATTTACTTCTTGATGGTATACTTTTCATCAATCGGTTTACATTTGATGACCTAATTGAAATGTGGCAATAGAATAAAGAAATGTGACAGAGTGGTTCTGAGTCAGAACCACGAAAAAACTTTGATAATTTCGAAATTAACGACTATTAATTCTGTAGAACATCGAATTCGGATTTTAGAGGATATAGATTATAATGAAGAGTGTATAATGATAATAAAGAGAAGAATAAAATAGTTTGTTTTCTTTTACGGAGAAGAGTTACGTAAAGAGGAAAAAAAGAATTTGCATTGTTAATTTAATATCCCTGATTTCCTAAAACCCTTTACTTCAAATATATATGCAGTCACATAAATATGCATATGTATGTTTTGTTTTTGTGTAGTGAATTTATAACTTAACATATTTTTGTCTATGTGTCATGCTATTCTTCCTCTTATTATTTTTATGAAATATAGCAATTATTTGTTGAAATTGAATGTCCTCTAATATAGTTGCAGAAAGCTAATAGTTTCAGCAATGAAAATATTATCATCTCGAATATGTAATAAGAAACATCAAAACAGCATAAATAGGATCTTTCTCCAATACAACAGAGATGCGTAGAATTGTGAAAAAAGCAGACAATACTAAGGAATTTATAAGTAGTTTAAGACACAGTGAAGAGATTTTTCTTTCTCTTCAATGTAATGTGTTCTACGAGATATGTCTATGAGAAAGTGCGCAATGAAGAATTTCTATTCATAAAATTATTAAATATAAGAATAACAGCATAAGTGATTTTTAGCTTTGTCTCTAAAAAGGTTTTGTCATTTTAACTAAGTTCCAAATGTTTTAATCTTAATAAATCGATAAAAATCACTTTAATTTGTTTTAATTTTTAATGCAGATTTGTTGAGAATCCATTTTAAGTTTTGTGTTGCTTGCATATTATAGAAGACTTTTCTTAAAAATTCTATCAAATTACATTTAAATTAAACTAAATAATAAAAACCTTTTAGTTGGGACTGTTTTTAAAAACAACGACTTATGATAAAATAAAAATAATAAAATGACTTATTAATCAAGACACTACATCAATCACTTAGTTTTAAATAAACACGCTACAATTTCCTTCAGAGAGTTTTATAATAAATAATTAGCTTTTAGTTTTTAATTACTCCAGAGATTGACTCTTAAGAATTTCAAGTTACCCGAAAGAATTCTTTTACAACTCTTGTTAAAAATAATTTATTCTGTGATGGTTCTTTACAACTTTCTTAATTTTGAGTCTTTTTAGGTTATTTTCTGTAAATATAAATGAAAATCAAATACATTTACCGAATTCGAAAATTCAGCATTTTCTTGCACGCAATCTAGCTGTTTCGAAACAAGGAGCAAACAGTTTTTTTTCTTTCTAAAGCGCATAACTTGAAATGCTTTCTTGAACTGTTTCTCGGTTATTGCCATGGCTCTTTTTCTTTCCTAAGTAAAGTGATGTTTTGTTATTGATTTGTAATTTCTCATATATGGCTTGCTATCTCTTGGACATTCATATTATAGTTAAAAAAACTGTAGAAAGTTCTCCAACAGGACTTTCTTCTCTAATAGTAATGACAAAATTTTAATATTTTGTTAATAGTAAAATTTAGATTTGTAGAGCCAATATAATAATGTGTTTCGAAAATGTAATTATGAGTTATCTATAGACTTCAATTATAGAACTAGAATTCTTTTTATGTGTTTCAAGTGAAGATTGTAACAGAGAAATGAGTGATAATATTCTTTTCATAATTAAAATTAATACTTTGAGAAATATGATGGCAATTAAATATAAAGAAGACAGGTATGCTATGAATTGAAATTAAGATTAAATTTAAGAATTGAAGTACTTTTTATACTTGTTTCAAGAGGAAATCATGTGAGTATCCCCCGCTCAGTAGAAAATACTAAATTTAAAAAAAATTCCTTTGAGGAAATTGAAATTTCATTTATTTTTTGAAAAAAAGATTGTATCAAGATCCATTAAAAGCTGACGAAATGTAAAATGTCAGAGATCCGTATTCTTTACCTTGTTGAATCAAACGTGTATCAACCTTTATTATCTTTAACACGTCAGGTCGTCAGTGGAATCAAGATTGGACCCATGACTCCGCATGTATATACATATTGTAAGGATTTGTTGTTTATATATCTTTAAAATTACATGTAAATGTGTTTTTTAAAGTAGTAAAAAGTAATTAAGAATAAGCATAAATATGTAAGTATATTAATACAAAAATAATACATTCAATTCTTTATGATTATCTGCAAACCATGAATCTAACAAATATGAGGCATATAGATCTGTAAGGTCATAAGTTACAACATAGATGTATTGAATTTTAAGAAGATAAGAATGAAATTCAATGAAAATTATTTTATTTTGAAATGAGTGAACGCGCTTTTGAAATTAATTTGAAAGTTGAAAGAAAAAAAAAAGAATTTTTAAGTTTATATAATGCATATCTGGTACCGAAATCGAAGCAGACAATTCAGCATATTTGAAAAATTTATCGGGAAATAAGCAGTTTTCATAAGAAAGACAAAAATAGGGAAGTCAAGAAAAAGTCTGCACTGGGAATACTAAAAATTAATTCGTATATTTTTTCGGATCAAAAGGAGAAGGTAATGCGAATCGTTCTCATTATTATAGAATTTAGAGATAATAATTATTGATACTTATTAGTGATCTTAGAAATCAAGATTATATGCGTTGAAATGTATAATACTTTGTATTCAAGGGAAAAATAGAAATAGACATACTCTTTTTAATATGAGACACTATAATTAAGCTTGGGATCGAAAATAAATTATCAAAAACAGAAATATCTTCTCAGTAATTTAGAAATTATTTTATATTAATGGGTCATTGATAGCGATTACATATTAAATTGTCAGAAATGAAATATATAGTTAGTCTCACCGAGTTCTCGAAGTTCTGTCGATTAAACTTTTATAGATGCATTATGTAATTCAAAAGGTTTTAAAATTAAGTGTAAAATATGGTGTGAATTCTTTTTTGTTAAATTCTGCCGCTTTTGTTTAACATGCATATATCTCTTTTAGAAAATCCCCTTTAATATCACGAATATTATCAATAGTTACTCAACAATTAATTTTGTTTCAAAATGTCGCTTTTATAACTGAATTTCAGATGTACCCTTCAAGATTGAAAGCGAGCGAGAGAGAGAGAGATCAAAACTATCCGTATAATATAATATATTACTTCATTCCTTATATAAAAATATGGAATGAAAACTTTAAGTTTATAGTTAAGTTTTTGTTAAAAGTTCTTTATTTAAATTCTTTTTTATTACTATGACAGCGTTAGACATTTCCCAAATAAAGATCATGAGCAATTACCATTTTTAGTTATACATATATAAGTATAGTAGAATTCTTCAAAATCATTTAATAGATGTGAAATAAATTTTATGTTTCGGAAACTGTCATTCGCGCGCGCAAATTTATGGTTGCATCTGTATTCAATTTGATATCTTCTGTAAATATTTTATTCGTTACGACACGTGAGAGAAGGAACTAAAATCACTTTGAATGTTCAGAGTTTTTGCAAGAATTTATGTAATTTTGATATTCTTTGTTATATAAAAGTGCACAGATTAGTTTAGACTTAAAAAGCTTTTTTACCTATTAAAACTTAGTTACAGTTACCCTTTCTTTGGAAGTGTCAGGTATTGCGTATATTCTATTTAAAAAAAAACTGTTAACAGATTTTTTAAATATTGTGATGTGCTTTATTTTTATAAAAAAAAGTTTGTTTATAAAAATAAAGAATAAGATAAACAAAATTATAATTAACTGTTAGAAATATAGTGATAAAACAATAAAAGTTTTTCATAAATTTTAATAAATGAGGCTGGGAAAGATTGATAAGTTTATTTACACAGTCTTCAAAATCTGTTTTACAAATATATTAAAGAGTTAGTGTAGTGGTTTATTAATAAGATTTAAAACAAAGTTCATTTCAAAAATTTTGCATAACGTATAGTAATCTTTTAATATGGAATCTTTTTTTCAAGTTTACAATGTTCTACGTTTTTTTAAAAATTTACAAAAAAAAAAAAAAAAAAAGTAAATTCACAGGCAGTAATTTGGACCAACAAAAATTCTTGTCAAAATATGTTAAAATCATGATACTTTAAACAAGAGTATATATGAAATTAATGTCTGTTTATTCGAGATATGCAATATACAAAAAAAAAAAAAAAAAAAAAAAAAAAAAAAACCGAATACTTCAATATAGCAAATCTATACGTAGTAGGAAATGCTGCTTAAAAAAGCTGTTAAAACTAATATTTCCAAAAATGTTTTAAAACCGATATCAGTAATTTATACTGAAAACTCAAAAGAAAGATTGCTTGACAACAGAATTAACAACATAAAAGCAAAATGCAATTTTTGACGGAAAACGCGAATTACGTTTAAGAATAAATTACATATTTCATACGAAAGATTACATTAAATAGCTTATAAAAGCCTTGTTCCTTAATTTTCTACAAGTTACCATTTAAATAATTCATTCATGAAAACTGTATAAAATTTAAAACTACCATAAACAAAATAACTAGATTTTCTTAATAAATGCTATGAAATCTATCATTATTTGCAGTTCTTGAATAAAATACATTTTGATTTTGAGGTCTTTGATGCATCCATGTAAAGAGAAAATGCCATCTTTGTAATGATGTGTGTGTGTGTGGTGAAGAATTTATCAATGATGAGCATCACATTTTGCAAGTAACATTATATATTCATAAGTGATACTTTGGAGTATCATATATGTTAAATTTTAATTTTATGACTATCAAACATTTTTAATCTTTATATTTCAGCTGACAGTTGTCGTATCTTCACAACACAAAAAGTCTGGAATGTCAAAATTTAGTTCTGTGCCTCTTTGATCATCTAAGCGTTGCTGGAGCCGATTCCATAATGCGTCTATTTCTGAAAAAAAAAATCGGACAAATTATTGATAGTAATAAAGATCTTTAAAATAACACAAAAAATTGTTTTAAAATTATTTTTTAAATCAAAAAGGAAAAATTTCTTTACCGAGAGCTTTGAGGAAGTTTTTGATCAATAACCAAGAAAAGTAAACTGAGAATAATTGATGATTAAAAGAATAAGTATTCGAAAATAATTTTTTTTCAAACAAAATAAAATGAGATTGCTTCAAAACAAGTATTATCTATAAGGATAAAGTGCTTGCGGAATTGAAGAAACAAGCAATATAGGATCTGAGAATTGCTTCCTTATATGTAATTGCAATTAGTGCGTTAGTACTGATTCTAAATTTTCAAAATAATTTGAATGTTTATTACTCTCAAAATCGAAGGTTATCCTTTGTCAGATAAAGTTTGTCGTGATAGAAAAAAAAGACTAAAAGTATGTGCAAGATATTTTCAGAAATAATCAATTGTGTGATATTTTTACTGAATATTGAGTAACCTTTGATTCGAACAAGTATTTCAAATTTCTCGCAATCGGCAAACAATTATTTTCTGGAAAGAAAGAGAAATAATTTATGCTCTTACTCTTTTGTCTATCCTATTAAACACATAAATTGCACTTATTTTTTGCAGAATTAGAAAAATTCATAGTTGCTTTCTTAGAAATGCTTCGAAATATTTTCACGACACAGGATATGTAAACAGCAAGAATTGTTTGAAAAATCATATTCGTTTATAAAACGATAATTGCAAAACTATTTGTTCTTTCATCAGGATATGAAGAAACCAAATTTTAAAAATGCAATTACTCTCTCTATAGTGTCTTCTTGCTGCTGTCTGCAGAAGCCACTCGTTCTCAACTGAATTGCAATTCCAAGAAACAACATTAAAAACATCCTGAAGTAATGGTTTACCAACGATGCCCGTCGACACAATAATTCTATTCGTAGCTTATTAAATTTAGAAAACAGCCACGAATTACATCGCTCACACATATAACAGAACGTGTTGCTCGCTCGAGCAAGGAAATATCTAACATTGCAAGTCACGATCTCGAAAATATTATTTTTAGCACTTCTTCTGACCTTTCCGAAAGCCAAATGCGAATAAACATAATCGATTTTGACTGTATGTTCTGCCTTTGGAAGATGTGGTATTTTTACGCCAAATGTGCACAATCTCGTTCTCACTTTTTTAATCATTAGAAGGGATGTAATTGAACATTTGATTGTGTGTGTGGGGATTTTCCTTCTTTTCTTTCATTTTTCTTTTCTCTTTAGAATTCCTTTATCTTGTGATACATCATTTTTTTTCTCTAAAAAGCTAAGAAATAATACTTTCTAAATTGCTCTTAATATATAAAATAAAAAGTTAATAGCTTACGAATTACTTACATAAAAGACTAACTATTAAATAATTTTGTTTGTTTTCTCTTTTAGATGTTAAATCATATAATCGAATTCAGCATATTAAATCCTAAGGCAAATTTTTGATTGAATTTCAACTGTATGGAAAACAACAGTTTACATTTTTTCGAATAATAATTTTGGCATTTACAATTAAAGTATACTGGTTTTAGATGATATAAAACTATACGATAAAATACTTTCTTTCGTTCGAGCAGACTAAATTTGTTGTAATAAAATAAGGCAATGCAAATTATTCTGGTTAAATTTTTTAAAATGTTTAATTGGACTTAGTAAATATAGGAATGGGCTTGAATGAATACTTCGGAAAAAAATATGATTACAGAGTAAAATGCTTTTATATGTACATGAGACTACAGTTGACTTTTGAATAAATAATTAAATTTCGAATAGAACAACGATAAGAAAACTTCAAGTAAGATTTAATCATATTATAAAAGTTTCCTTTAATTAATTCAAAGAAAACCTGATTGTTTTACGAAAAACACAAAAGAAAAACTATTGAAATATTTAAATTACATATTATTTAAAATGCAACAGTTCAATTTCTTAATTTATATCCATTATTTTTGGTTGATTTGTGAAATAATTTTGGAGTTGTGTGACGACAAACAATACCCGAATTATATTTTTTAGTGCATTTTGTAATACCCTGTATACAGAAATATATCATATATTGCAATTTAATTGATCGACGACAACTCACCTCTTTTAGAAGACATAAATGACCTTCTGTTTGTGGATGATTCCTCTGTGTTAGGAGCACTAAGTTCTTTGTTAATACTGTAATGAGCAGAATTTGATTTTTTTGTATGTTGCATTCTGTTGCGGTCCCTACTTTTGCTTCGAAACCGCGTCCTTGAAGGACTTTTAGAATTAGTTAAATAACTACAAGGCAATGGTTTCCCTAATTTTTCGGCAGACATGCATTCTGAGTAGAGATCAGACTTCAGAAATCTTTGGTAGCAGTCGAACTTCATCAATGTAAAGATCTGGAAATAATATATTCTTTTCAGTTGTCAAATAACTGTGTGTGTGTGTGAAAGATGAATTTTTATTTCTATTATTAAAAAACAACCAATTTTTTTCATCAATGTGTAATTCTCCAATTTCGTAATACATTTGAAATCAACATATGATTGACAATTAATAAATAGTTTAGCATACACAGCTATTGTAAAATGATCTAGGCTTCATTGAAACTAATCAGTCGAAAATTGCTTTGGAACAAATAAGAAATTCAAGCAAAAATAATAAAATAAATAAATAAATATGTCAGGAAAAATTATATATTTTGTTATTATTAATAATGTCTGAATCTTTTTAGATGTTAGTGAAACCTTTTTCATTGAATTCTTTTGAAAAATAATATTCAAAGTGTCGTTATATACATCAAAAGGTAGTTTTAAAAGAATAAAATGGAAACAGCTGAATATTACACATGTGAGTTAAAACATTAAGTTAGTTAATTAAAAAAAACTCTCTACGTGTGCTTCAATGAATGTAACCAACAATAGCCTTTATTTGTCTAAAATATCTGCTTGCTTAAATTCCATGATATTACTGTAAAATTTAAAATCAACACAGCTAAATAAAATTTATGAGGACTTCATGTAATGCCTAGCAACTTTTTAGAACTAAAAAATTGTGAAAAAGACAAATTTATATTTCCCACGTTATTTATATCTCTAGAAAATCTTAAGAAAACCAAAGGTTAACTTAAAAAATCTTTTAACATTTTTTTTATCTCTATTTTGATATTTAATCTAAATATGAAATTTAGTTTTTGATTTACAAAGATCGTAAGCAGTTTTCCTTACAAGACCCTTTATTGCAGTTTTTAGGGTATTTTGTTTTTCTATAACTAAATCCAACTTCAAATTTTTTTTAGGTAATGCTGAATTTTAAATGGTTAGAATTAATTTGGTTGAAATGCTATTTCAACCAAATTATTTTGGCAAGAATAATAAAATCAGGTTTATTTTTGAAGAGAGAGAGAGAGAGAGTGGTACAATTGGTTATTCTTAATGTGTGATTAATTAAAATGTGAGAAACTCGTTATTAATTAGTTCAGTCTTCTTAAATAATTTTATATGCTAACATGCTCTTATCAAGACATAATATACGTAATTATTCAAGAACATTTGAGCATTAATATATAAAAAGAAAAATCAAAACGAGGAACAATAACAAAACGATTGATGCTTTTACCACGTAGATATATCACGTATATTATCGATTATTCTACACTGATAAACTGATAAGTGATATGCCATTATAAATGACTTACTTCTTTTTCAGATTGTGCGAAGAGATCAGGTGGTGGATTCTGTAGATTGAGGAGAACAAATTGACGGCTATGACTGTTGATATTCACAGCTTCGGAAGCTCCGGGCCTGAGATGGAGATCATAAATATCTTTGGCTAGTTTAGCCATCTGGAAAATAGTACTCATAAATTAGGAAGTTTATCCTGAACATCAATTGTGTGTCAGACAGTAAGTTTTATTACTATTTAGCCTGTTATTTAAATATTATTTGAAATAAAATCCTGTTTTTAAGAACCATGGAACCTAGACTTTTTTTTATTTAAAATTAAATAATCTTTTATTACGGTAGTATAAAAAACAAGGAAATTTTTTTTCCGTAACAATATTCGTATAAATGAAAATGCCTATATTGATTGATTATTAGTAGCGTATTCTGAAGCAACACAAGGGGTAATGACGATGGACTGCGTAATTTTGAACCACTATCAAGCGATGAGAACGACACCTTAACTAATACCCCACTCTTCCGACTTCCACGCTGCGTCAACGTGAGGATTATAAGACTCAAAATAAATTTGGTACACATTAGCACCTCTTCATGGGGGGTTAGTAGGACTGGACTAGAATAGCTCCGGTCACGAGTTCATGACCATGACAGCTTTGCTATCGTGGCCAGCACAAATGCTGGGAATGTAAAATTTAGATTATAATTTCTTGAAGCTAATAACATTTTACACATTTTACAATTAAAACAAACAACAAATATATTCTCGAACAATAAATAAATATATTCTGGTATAATAAATAAATAATATACTGTCGTACACATATGATATTGCTTTAAGGTAAATATTAAGAAATAAAAGTAAAATTGTACAATCTTTCTAACCTGGGATTTGTCATTGAGAGTACTATATTGTTTACAGGCCACCCAAAACATTATATTTTCTGCACTGAATTCTCTCTTCAAAAACTCCTACAAAAAATACAAATACATGTTTGAATATCTGCACTACTTCTTGAATGTGTAAGATATGCAAGGTGAAAAGATAATACAATAGATAAAAAAATTTTGGAAACATTTTCAAATGTGGACAGTCATTAAAAAGAAAACTGAATTATAGATGACACTGATATTATGAATAGTTGTTGTAATTTCAGAAATCCTAAAAATTGCTAAAATTACAAAATAAAAATGCGAGCAAATAAAAAAAATGAAAAAAAAAAATCTTAAATTTTTAAAAGTTAAAAAAAAAAAATTCTGAAAAGTTTTATAATATTTCAGAAACACATTTTCAAACAAACAAACAAAAAAGTAAATAAATAAGAAAGGGCACAGAAAGATGAAAAAAATTCTGAATAACTGTGCATATTATTATTTTGAGAGAAAATCAAAATTCATGCACACATAATTACCAATATTTGAGATGCGTCCATTAAAACAATGAAATGCCATCATCCCCACACATTTATTTCATTTTTACAATGGCTATGCAACTAGTTCGATTGTAACGAACTTATTTTTACTTACTAGTACTTAGAAACTTACTCGAATTATTTCAAAGATTTCCTTTCATATATATTTTTTGAAATGTATTGCATTTATTTCTTAAACAGATTAAGTTCATCCTAATTTACTGTTCTTTTATATAATTAATAATTCCAATGGATTATATATATATAATTACTTCTACGAACTATTAGTCTTGGCATCGTGTAGTGTGAATGCATTATTTAATTTTCAATTTGGTCAGTTCATTGAACTCTCATGTATTTTTTATCACCTTAGAATTCCGTAGTTAAGTTTCACCTACACTTTTGATCAATAATTCGTCAAATGCGCAATTCGTCAATTCGACACAATTCTTTTTCACTTTCTCTAATAAAAAGCTTTTTAATACAAATAAAACATTGTAGCAATGTTTAAACAATGTATAAACATTGTTTATGCATTGTTTCAAGGTTCTGAAAGAAAAATAACAAAATTGGAAAATATCAAATTGTTTACTTCTTCCAAACCCAGGAAAATAATTCTTATAAATCTAAAGATATTGTGTTACATAAGCAGTTTTAATGACTTTATTGAGATCTCTATTGTAACTAAAAATACATTGTGATACATTTTGTTTCATTTAGAGACTGCTACTTAAATCCCTAGGATTTTGTTTCTTATGAAGGTAATCTTTTTATTTTTTAAATATATATTTTTACTTTAAGCAATAGCCATTCTGTATTTCAAGAAATGTTCAAATAAATAATTCTTCGGAATTGAGCTCCCAGGAATATTTTTTTACATCATAGCATGTTTTATTTATAGATTAAATAAATAGTTTATTTATATTTTGATATGGAATAAAAGTTATCTATAAGTCTTTTTCAAGAGTTTTTAATAAAATGCTATAATTTCTAAAAACTTTTATAATATTGATAGAGAAATAATATTTCCGAAATATCACATTAAATATATATATACATTACTCAGGATACCTCATCAATAAAAAGTACTTATAAAACCATTTTTTCTTACATACAATTTGTTTGAAGTTTTCTGATAAATTTACAAATTTTACCACAAATATATTATACATTTCTCATGATAAAAAAATTATAAAATATTTTACAATTAAATATTCAAAAAGAAATTGCCGAAATAATTCTTAGAACTCTATTGATTAGTTAAATGTTATTTAATTTAAAAATGAAAAGAAATAATGGATTACTTTTGTTTAGGAGGCTTTATTTAGTTTTTTACAAATTATAAAAATAAGGCAAGTTCTTCTTGAATAAAAAAAACAGGAAATAAAAATGAAAGTGAATGTGTTTATAAATCCTCTATCCAGTGGCGTAATGTACACTCCTGCATCGCAGGGGCGGAGGCGTCCAGGACTCAAGAGGGCCCAAAGGCTGACTGACGTCAAGTACATATTTAAACAATTCATAAATATTAAAGGAAAAACCTGGATTTGCAGGGGGGGCTCTAATATTCTTCGATACGCTACTACCTTTATCAGTTATATAAAATACAAAGGGAAAAAGGTTATTGCAAAGCTTATTACCGCTGAAGAACAATTGAAATAAAAACAAATCATTCGCAGTAAATAATATAGCTACTCAACAGCAGGAATTAACTCATAATGAAATGAGTAGACATACTTACAGTAAATGTTTTTAGGCCTATGGGATCTTCTAACACATTTTCAAAAGAGATACTCCAACTCATGACTCTTTGATTTCTCATTGATTTATCTTTTTGTTTACTTCTTCCAAACATTCTGGAAATGCGTTTTGGTTCGTTCAGTTATATCTTCAAAATAGAAAGAATCAAAATAAATAAAAAGGGTCAAACATATTTAAAATCCAAGTAAGTATAAAATTATTTTTTAGTTCTTTAAGTATTAAGAAGGTAGCATCGTAATGTAGTCCTGCTATGTTAAAAAAGAATAAATGTTCAATAAAATAAATAAATACCCGGTGGTGTTTGTGTGATATTTTTTCTTATAGACATATACAATTTCTTTGCTCACTAACTTCTAAATAATTGTGACAGTTCCTAGTTAATTTTAATTTGATGTAGTTTTGTAATCGTTTCACATAATTAACGTTACTCTAAAATATAAACATTCCACCAGTGGGGACAGGTATCGTAATTATAATCTGATTAATAGGATGATGAGATGTATCAAAACTCACCAAACTTCAACAATACGCCAGTAAAATGTTTTGAAACCTGTCATATTCTTATTTAAGATGTTCAGTTCTTACGATCTGTCGATTTAGCAACAAAATGTAAAACGGTCGATTCATTAGGCATAATCTGAGACACATGCACAAAAACATTCTCAAAAGGTTCCAATACAATTTGATTGTAAAACGACGTTTCATAATTTAGAGTGATTCTCACAGAAAAAAAATTATTAGTTATACATTGACATAACCAAAGATACATGAATAAATATGGGAAATATTGCCACATTTTTTAAATATTGTTATTGGTCTAATACAGGGGGTACTCAATCTTTTTTTCTGCTGGCCGCATATATATGTTAGTTATTTCAAGCAGGCCGCAACATGAGGAGAAATGGGGGAGGAGAAATGCTTTAAGATCAAGATAACATTGGAAATTTAAAATGCGTAACATTGATCATAATATTATAATTCCTGTTTTACTTTTTTAATTATTATTTTTTTTTATTTTTGTTACTAACGTTAAATTAAAAGCATTTAAGAAACACTCCTTCACAATTTATGCATCAGTAAACGGTTTCATTTGATTACTAATAATATAACAAACTTCATGGGATGTCTTTGTTACCCCGCTGGGATATTACCACTAACAAAACACTTTGTTGCTGTTGCAAGGATTATTAAAGAAAAAGGTTATTTGCATCTCTTGAAAGAGATCTTCGAGGAAAAGTGTCATTGAATGATTCCTGTTTATTGGTATTTTTTAAATATAGCATTTTCGTGACAGATCAAACAATTACTTATCCATGTTTGTTTCTCACTACAAAATAATCAACTTCCCAATCGTCTTGAAACGATCTATTTCCTTCGAATATTTTTCGCTTGGAAAATATGAAAGGTAGTGTTAAATATTAATTCTACCCACTGTTCATTCCACTGTTGTCTGTTATTACTAACCGTAACGGTTCCAAATAGAAAATGAATATCAATTCGTACCCGTACGATACCGACAACAAAAAGCAAAATAGATATATTATATTTCTTGACAAGGAATTTCCCACCAAATTTTTTATACAATTTTTTAAATAAGTGAATTTCTCAGAGCAATGGGCCAATCCTGGGCCACATGCTGCCCGCGGGCCGCAGGTTGAGTATAGCTGGTCTAATACAAGGGTGAGCAATTGTTTTGCCTCGCGTTAGGACCACCATTGTAAAAGCGAAAGATACAGGAGGGCCACATTTTTTTAAAATTGATTGCATTCATTAGTTAACTTTGTATCCCAGAAAATGTACAAATTGTACTAAATTAATAAATATAAGGTAAATATATATTAATAAATATAAGAGAGGTAAATAAAATAGTGGCAGTTTTATTCGAATTATTTATTGTGCTAATTTCATATCATCTACAGCAGCTAGCACATTTAATTTTAGAATCAGTTTAATGTGTCAAATGCATCCTATCACACATTTTTACAATTTTTTTGAAATCAAGGAGATCGCTTGTTGAAAATTTAATCACAGCTTGTAAGTTTTAATGTCACACACAGCCAACTTGCATCTATATTTACTCTCAGGAATATTCATGCAAGGAAAACTTTACTCACAAATATATGTCGACCCAAATAAGAACATTTTCTCAATATCTAGTTTTCTGACTGTCTTGGCGGGTCGCAAAAAAACTCATTGTGGTCCGGAAATGGCTCGCGGGTCGCTATTTCCCACCCTTGATCTAATAGATGAGAAAAAATTAAGCAGCTTTAAATGTAAGTACTTGCATGAAAATGTAGGAAGATACATAAATTAGTTTAAATTTTAAAAGTACACATCTAAAACAAAATTAAACAGTGTGACTCACTATTTCTAATAGTAATTACGAGTTGTCATTTAATACGCGAAAAAAAAAATGTTTTCGATTTGAAGTTTGGGCGAATTTAGAGTACTCAGAAACCAAAAACAGAGACTTCTTCTAATTCTATAGGAAGAATACATTAATAAATTAAAAGGAAAGACAGACTTATACACACACACAAATGAGGAAATTGTTCAGGTAATACTCTCAAGAAGCAAACATTATTAATTCGTATTCATTGTCTCTCATAATACCTTTTTTATGCTTACAAGTAGAGACTTTTTTGTTACATATGAGTTAACTTACATGCTCCACAGATTCATTAGAAATTATTTAATTTAGAATAATTGGGAATAATTTAATTTATCCACGGCTTTATAGAAAAAAAAGCAAAAGCGATTTATATGTGTGCATTTGAAATAAATTTCATCAAAGATGCACAGAACAAACACACACACATCCGATTTAAATCTCTTTAGTTATTAGTACAAATAATTAAATCAACAATTCCTTACAAATCAATATTTATGCGAAGTTTTTTAACTTCTTAAGAAACAAAAACAGTTTTTTTGTATATTTAATTACTTAATTAATTGAAAAGCTATACAGAATTCAAGAAAAAAAAAACAGATAACAGAGCACCATTAAATAAAAATAAAACTTGGATGAAAGAGAAGAGTGTATATGTTTTCATTTATAAATTTTAACAAGATCATGTTTAGATATAAAGATAAATACGCATATTCTTAGACGTAAAAAGAGAGGAATTCTCTCTCTCTCTCTTATGCATAAAAAAAAAGATCCAGAGTGTACATAGATTATGCAAACATATCAGCTTATTTTAAGAGGTTCAGTATGAGAAGCTGTTTGTTGCGTGAGTGATATAGTTGAATATTTTATTTATGATTATCATATCATTAAACAAATCAAAGACATTTTTTAATGTTAGAGGTTACTGGCGTTAACAGATGAAGGATTTTTCATCTAAAGACTTTTAGAAAAACAATTTTGAAGTACAAACAGGGACATTTTAAGGCACGAGCCAACTTGGGTCGGGCCCAGGGCCTCAGCCATAATGAGGGTCTTGTCTCGTTTTCAACTCAGCCTTAACAAGATCAGGATTCAAATGATTTCACCATTCAAATGTTATTTCTGGTTGCATTCTCTGAAAAACTGGGAATTACGGACTAAATGTCAACTGGCTATGTGTGATGACCGTCGTCCATGTTTAGGCCTAGGCCTGCCACCATACGAGGTATGTAAATTAAGTAATGAGACTGGTAGCGTAGTGTTTGATCTGGCAACACTGGGGAAGTGGGACATGGAGGGGAGGTAGGTAAACATGTGATGCGTCATCAGTATGAGTTTGAAGGCGCTGAGTCAAGTTAATTGTCTGTAGTGATTTGTTTAGTGAAACAGGTTTTTCTTGTGTGTTCTGAAATGAGTGACAGTGCTATCAAGTTTTGCTTCAGACTTGGACACAACGCAACGAAAACATTTGCAAAACTTCAGCAAGCCTACGGAGACAGCGTTTTGTCAAGGGCCCAGGTCTTTCTGTGGTTTAAGGCATTTTCAGAAGGAAGAGAGTCAATTGAAGATGAATCTGGCAGCGGAAGGCCCTCAGTTTCAAAAACCACTGAAAATGTCGTTAGAGTCCGGGATCTTGTGCGTTCAGATCGTCGCTTGACAGTCAGAATGATTGGAGAAGAGTTGAATTTGAATCACACCACCGTTCATTAGATTTTGACCAATGAATTGAAGATTAGAAAAATCTGCGCCAAAATGGTTCCGAAAAACCTTTCTCAGTGAACCGTTTCTTGGCCAGTAAGAACATTCCTGTTGCTCCTCAGCCCTCTTATTCGCCCGACTTTAAACCTTGTGACTTTTTCCTCTTTCCAAAATTGAAGAATCACCTCAAGGGACATCATTTTGGGACACTGGAAAACATTCAAACGGCTGTAACCGACCAGTTGAAGGCTATTCCAATATCCGAGCTCCACCAGTACTATGAGGAGTGGAAGAAACGTCTCCAGCGCTGTGTGGCTTCAGAAGGTGGTTACTTTGAAGGAGACAATGTTGAATTGTAAGTTTATTGGAATAAACAAGTGAAAAAAATAGTCTCATTATTTAATTTACACACCTCGTATACCATCATTTCTCATTCAGTCAAAAGGCGGCAGTCGGTCGAGCCGGTTTGTGTGATTGCAAGTCATGCACACTTGTTTGCTTCGGGTTGTTGTTTGTGCATTTGACAACGTGTGATGTGATCTGTTTACTTTTAAGGGTGATAGGTGGGGTCTATATTTGAGTAGGGGCAAGGGACACAAGAAGTCTTAAGATGTCCCTCTGTACAAGCATAATTATTTAATTATTTTCTAAAAAAATATCACGGAAGAATTAATATGTTTATTTGTTTCAAAACCATTATAGTATGCTGTATTTCTACCATTTAAAATTTTTCAAATGTATTTTTATGGAAATATTAGCTTGGACATTTAAAATTTGTATATGCATGTTATACAGTTTTACTCTTTTCGGTTCTGAGGATACATCAGAGTGAGTATGAAATCCTATACTTTTTCCTTGTGATACATGACACTGGGATGTTGAAATACAGCATTTAAAGAACTCCTTTCTAGTAAAGTAATGTTTTGTAACAAATTACAATAAAATAATTTCATTAAAAAAACCAAGGAATTTGAGAAATTATAATATACGACATAGACAACACATTAAGAAAACCGCAGAAATGAGTACTCAAGGCTTACGTAAGAGAGACGCATTATTGTTCATTACAACTTACTATTTCCTTAAGATTACTTCTAGCTTATTCTTCTTTATTTAAATAGAAATGTATTTACAATATATGCGGTTAAATAATATTATTTCTCCCGTCTTGATACACACATATGTTCTATATAAGTCATTTATCAAAAGTACACCACAAAAAAATGTCAAAGGATTAAAATTAATGCATGAAGTTTTTCCCACTCGTCTGCGGCTCTGCTATTTTTTTTTTTTTTTTGTAGAGTAACATTACAGATACTAAAGCAGACCAGTTTTTAACCACACAATTCCGTTCTCCGAAACTTGAAGCATGGTTGAAAGAAGAATTTCTAAGAAAGACAGTGTGTAATTTCTCTTTATATTCTCTTTGTAATTCGATTCACTGTCAATTTAAGCAGGGGTATTAGAAAACATTCAAATTAGTCTCATCTTAAGAGCTATTGATGCATATATATTTTCTATGAATAACTATATCTTCTCAAGAATCTGGAGGGTGTAAAAATAACTTCACTTGAATCTGAAATAAATATAGATTTAGTTATTTATCAGACAGCAACTTGAAACCGCTCTTTCAGTTTTCAATGTGGCCGCGGTAGCCGAGTGGTATAGGTATCGGACCGTGGCTTGCTTTGTCACGGGTTCGAGCCCAGTACCACTAAAGACCCGCCGTGTAGGGCAGCGATGCACGTTAAATCTGTCGAGAGCTGAAACGTCCTCCCGTTGGTGTGGTAGTTAGGAGAGGGGGGTGCCAGCTCAGGTGTCGTCCACGTCACTTGACCATGGTTCAAAATTACGTGGTCCGTCGCCAAAAGCCCTCGTGTAGCTGAACAGTGCGACGTTAATATTCAATCAATCAAATTCAGTTTTCAATTCTTTAGGAAATTTTTTGTATATATTGCTCTATTTTAATTTAACTTAAACTATTCTTTTTATTTACATTTTTAAAATGAAAAAAAAAACAAGCTCTTGAATTTTATTTTATATGAAATGTTTTAGGAAAAAATTTCTTATCGATTTCAGAATAAAATCAAGAAGTTGCTACGTCAGCAATATTTTATAAAAACAAGTTATAGTTCAGCATGAAAATTAAGATTGTATTTTACCTCTTCTCATTAAAAAGAGAAAAGCTTACCGAGTTAGAATAATAATAATAATAATAGAAACAAAAAATTAAAACAGTAATGAAAAGATTAGATTTTTTTCGATTTTAAGCTCGAAGGAATACTATCACTCCGTTTATTTCAAGCCACGGAAGATAATTACTGTAATTTGCTTAGTGATATTTCACACCTTAGAAAGTTTGACTCAATAAAAAACAAAAATGCAAATTTGAAAAACTAGCAAACTGATAGCATAGCTTTCTTTTTGAACAAAAATTCAAATAGTTCTTTTGGTTTTAGAATTTTTTAGCTACGTTGATATCTTCAATATTGCAAAAATTCAAAAATTTAATGAATGATTTTTTAAAAAATAATTTTAGACTAAGTAAATACATTGTCTACTAATTACGTTATGTTTTATTCGATAGGTATTCGTAATGAATACTTAACATTTAAGAGACAGTTAAAAAATGAGTGACTTTGAAATGCAAATTTTAAAATGCGGAAAATGTTTATTTTGTTTCTTTGTTTGATGCATTGTGTTCCACGAAATATGTATAATATAAAATCAATTAAATGGTTTTCATAATTTTTAGCTAAAGAAATTAGCGTAAAATCACGTTTTAATATTTATTTATTTTTTCCCCCTATTTATATGTTTATGAAGAACAATCTGAATATTTAGTTCCTTACGATTTTGTATTACATTTTTTGAGAATATATAATGGTTCAAATTTTCTAACATGTGTAATAAAACATATATTAAACCATTTATTCTTATCTGCTTTACAATAAGTTTAATATGTTCACACAAGCTAAGTAAAATTTTCATTTATATATTTATTGAATTTACCAGGTACTTTTTGTAAACACTCAAATTGTAAAGCAGATGTCACATACATACTTAAATTAATATACATTGGAAAAGTTTTTAAGTTGAAATTCACACTGTCTAATAATGTTATCAATAGAAGCAAAACTTATAAACTTTTACATAATTATAGTTTTTTTTTCAATTCGCAATTAAATTTTAAAAATTTTTTTTGATGAAAAGCATAAACTTTAAAGCAAACAACCCCCTACCCCCTTTTTTTAAACTTTCGGCAATAAAAGTGGGTAGTGTATTAAAAAGTATTTACTGAACTATAAAAAAAATTACAAGAATTGAGATAAATATAATATAGTTAGAATAATTAATTTATACCTAGTCAAGTATCATTTAATTTTACATCTATCGTTGTTTTAAGCTTCTTCAAGTTACTTAAAAGGTTGCAAGAATAGAATTACGAAACGAATATTTCTCAAATGAGCGAATAAAATAGTAGATAAACATGTTAGGACATCCAATGACTTGCGCAACTTCGAATATCGATTAGTTACTCAATATTGCCTATCGATTTGTGGCCAAACACGGCAAAGTTTTTTCGTGTATTTCGTATGTACATCTAAGACTAAAATAAACGAAAACAAGAAAAATGCTTGCTTTCACGAATCGAATGCTCCAGGAAAAGATGAATAGAACATTTCGTCAGCAAGAATTGTGAGGAGAAAAGTATTTGAAGAATTTTTCGTGTTGATTAAATCTTGTATGAGTCTACATGAACATTATAAAAGTAAAAATAAATTTTCCTTTTACACAAAATAATTGTAGGTAATTATTTATATCTACTTACAAAAGACGTCTTGATTTCATTACACACACACACACACACACACACACACACACACACACACACACACACACACACACACACACACACACACACAAACACACACACACACACACACACACACACACACACACACACACACACACACACACACACACACACACACACACACACACACGCACGCACGCACGCACACACACGCACGCACGCACGCACGCACGCACACACACACAGAAAATAATTTAGTAGGTTAAAAACAATTAGCATTCAATAAACAGGTAATATAAAAAAAAATTTTTGAAGTCAATTCCTACTTAGGTCAACAAAGAAAAATTTTATTTTAGTTACTTTTTATTAAATAGTTACAATTAATATAAATATGCATATACACACGACAGAATCACAATATTAAGTGACAAAATAGAATGCGATTTTCCTTTCAATTTTCCATTTTCCTTTCTATATAGAGTGTTGGACTATTTTTTTGTTTGTTTGTTACTATTTATTCAGAAAAAAATTTAATTATTCTAATAAAATAGTATAGTAAAAAAGAATTCCATTCTCTGAAATCAAGCCATCCCAGGTCGCTATAGGGACACAACGAACGCTTTTCCTTTCTATATATGCTGTTGGACTATAACTTTTGTTTGTTACTATTTATTCATTTTTCAATTTAATTAATGAATTAATATTTGAAAAAACTGTATTAATGTCAAGTGTTATCCACTATAAGTTTAAAAAAAATGTACTTGAACTTGAATGGATGAGTAGAAAGTATTTTATTAACGATTGAAAATTTGAGCAAGATATATATATATAGTGAACGAATAGTAGGAATTGAAATATTTATCTTATTTTGAAATCAATCTTTATAAAGCTGTGTCATATTATCCTCCAAAGGCAGGGAAAACTGAATTCTTAATTAAAATGATCCCTTATCTAAGACAGAAACTAGTTAAAATCTTGGATAGATGAATAATTGATTATGAGAAACCCAACTCTGTTCAACATATTTGCTTCTAATTAATATTACCTGTGATTTGAAATAATATAAAATATTTAATCTGAGGCACTTTAGTTACGAATTAGTAGCCATTTTGTGTAAAATTTTTCCTTATGCCACATTTAATGGAATCAGAAATATTGAAAATTCTAGTTAGGTTTCTCAAAATTTGCTTATGAATGCTTCACTTAAAATTTACTGTAAAGATGAACTTCATCATATTTGGCTTAAGTGTATCTATTAACTAAGAGATATATCGCACAAATGAATATTACATTATAAAACAACAGCAATAATAATATAAGAAAATACATGTGAATAACATCTAACTCCCTGTACTAAGTAGTTTTATATTTCCTTGGTGAGTGAAATGCCTACACTCCCCTTTTTTTATAAAATATCAAGGTCTATTTAGATCTATTTAGAACTTAATAAAATCATGCGAAATAAAACATATCATTAACACACTGCTGTGTATTCTTTTAAATAAACATAAAAACTCTATTAAAAACACTTCTTATTGGTTATTAAAAAATCATAAAAAACCGTGTTTTTTTACATTGCGAAGATAATTTTCTTGTTTTTATAATCCCGTTTTGAGATAATCTGTTCTATCGATTCAACCTTTTTCAGCAAGCCCCTGTTAACATTCCCCGAATACTATACAATTAAGTAAGAACCGAAACATAGGTATATTACATCTTCTTATTTTTAGACGTAAACTTACTTGCTAAACTATCGAGACAGAGAAAAAAATACTATCTAGAGAGGATATTAAATAGAACCCATGAATGTAGGAGATATTGCAATTCTGTTTATTAGTCGCAGAGGTTGTTAAGTCTAATTTAGTTATATGTTAGATTTTTTTTGTAGTATAGCAAAAATTACATCTTAATTATATTATTTCTAATTAATATATTATAAATAAAATGATTAAGATAATTAGGTATGTAGAAGCTTACTTTTGATACTTCTCTCAATGTGGGTATTGCAAACATGTTTAATGAGAAGAAAAAAAGCAATTAAGTTCTTACTCTGATTTCTTTTTATTCTTTGTACGAATCGTAATACTCAGAGAGAGAAATTAAAGTAAATCCACAAAGACTGTACGACTTTAGATACGGCAATCGTTTATTACGGAATTAAAAGGATGTAACATAAAGCATTCATTATTTCTCACTGTGGTAGTAGTTATAAAGACAGGTGGTTGAAGAGGGAAAAAATATCGCTCAGAATGTATCCGACATAGAGAGAATATATAATATAAAGAATTAGGATATACATATATATCACAAAGAAGGCATCCCGGATAGCTCAATGGTCATAGCTGCAAACTCTTTGCTGGTATTGATTTTGTCAAGTAATGGGCTCAAATCTTGGTACACTAAAGACCGCAGTGTAGAAAGGGGGGATACACGTTGAATCTTTTGATGCTCCAAGTCGTTATGTTGGGGAGGAGTGGATGCTTAGAGAGTGTGTGACGAATCTGTACAGAACCTTTCCACTAATATTCTTAGGCGTCTTTTTGGGGATTATAAATTCGCGTATATTTCCAATCAACTCCAAAAAGTGAACGGGATATGCAAAGTAGATAGGGTATTTCAGTAGAGCGTTGTAAGCTAGCAAGTATGAAGGCTATTGAGCCAGCAGCAGTAGCCTCAAATTTAGAGGATTCCATTGGATTACGTTAGTGAAGCCTTATTGCTGTTATTCTACGAGAGAACTAGAAAGCTGATATATACCATGCGGTAACTATAATTTATTTACGCTTAAAATAAGCGTTAGTTTAGTAAAATTAGTTAAAGTTAATGAAAGCTAATAATTCGAGTACGTGTATTTCTCGGACCTCCTATTTCGGTAAACCTTATTTGATCTTGCGCATAATTATTGATTAATTTCATAATTCGTAATTTAATTTAATATTAGAGGTGAATCCCTTTTGTTTGACGTAACATAAAAATATTATAGGTTATTAGAGATTCTGAGATTTGAATTGATATAATAAATACAAGTTATTATTATACAAAATGGCTCTTAGTGATTCTTTGCCTCAAATTAATCTTGGTGTCCAGGGTGGAACCCAGGGGGGTCCGCACAAGTGGGATGTCTAACTAAAAATTAACCTTGTCACTTGATCGTGATTTAAAATTTCGAGGTCTTTCCCCAATATTTCTCGTTTTTCTTCTGAATGTGACTTAATAAACACTAAAATAAAATTCCAGGTTTCTGGTCTAATTTTATCCAATTTAAACTACACGTAAGATTCTTTTTTTATGAATTGAATTAATTTAAAATCTCTCTCTCTCACACACACACTTTAAAAATGTAAGTATATCTTTCTCCTTTGAATTTAATTCAGATTATAATATTATTTAGATTGTACTAAGTCGTCTGAGAATTGCTGGTTTCTCAGGATCAGAGATGCACCATTTCCTGGCTTCTCAAGAGTTTCATAAAAATGGGAAACTCTGTGGAGAATTTTAAGCAAATATATTTCTTGCCAAAATGTATTTTCATAGGCCATTTATAATTCAACAATCTCATACTATGGTATTTGAGAAGGAATAACCTCTATTTTTTTTATAGAAAGAAGATTTTTTTTTAAAAAAATAGAAAAATGTAAGGAATGTCAAAATTTTTTAATATTATACTTTATTAAATAATTCAAAATCCACTCATTAAAAAACTCCTCAAATTTTAAATTTTAATTATTAAAAAATATGTTTAGATTTTCTTTAATGTTAATTGGATTGATTCAAGTATTAAAAGAACACTCAGTTCTTGTAACAATTTGATACCACATAGATATAATTTTGTAACAAAGTTTTAATTATTTGAAGTCAACAAATATGTAAAAAAGTTACATGCAATATTTTTTTCAGATTATAATTAAATTTATATCTATAAAAAGAGCCCATTTACAGACTCATCCTACCATGAAATTGAAACGCCTACTTCAAAAGAACCAAAAATACAATCGCGAGAAAACTAGCTCTTCGAGTGAAAAAATAAATTTCTATTTTTGCTAGATGATAGAAATCATACACACGATATCATCTAGTACTACAACATAAACATTGGCTCATTATTTCGTGAATATTAGGTTGAATGGCTTGTTTTTAAATCGATAATAAGCGGAAAATTGAATGGATGGATAAATGAATGAAAACATTTCTGAATGAATGCTTTTTTCTCTAAGAATTTGAGTTTCGATTTTCATCATCAGCTTTATATTCTCTGTAATGTACTTTACCTTTTTATTATTAGCTGTATTATTTTTTATTTACTACGTTTCATTGATAGTCTGAGGTACGTTTACGTACTAATGGATATCGTTTCTTTACTCGTATACGAGTTTCTCGTACGTAAGAAATGTTTTCTTTTATAGTATACGTTTTTTGTATATTCTTATTCTCCAGGTATTTTATTTTACGTCAGAACTAATGTATGTTTTTTATTGCTTTAAGTTAACGAAATTAATGTTAATATTCATTTTAAAAGGATCAGATATACAAAATTAAATTTAATTGGAATATTCTTTTTGAGATAGTTTAATAAACAAGTATATAATTTTTTTTAAAGTCAATTCCTACATAGGTAAACAAAGAAAAATTTTATTTTAGTAACTTCTTATTAAATCGTTTCAATTAATATAAATACGTATATACATATGACAGAATCACAATATTAAGTGAGAAAATAGAAAGCAATTTTCTTTACAATTTTGCATTTTCATTTTTATACAGGGTGTTGCAATATTTTTTAGTTTGAAACTATTTATTCGTGAATTAAATGTAATATTATTCTAATATATATAAAATAATATAATATAAAAGAAATCACATTCTCAGAAAGTAGGCCATCCCAGGTGGGATTCGAGCTCCCGACCTTTGGATTAGAAGTCCAACGTGCTATCCATTGCGCTACAGTTAGAAAACAAAAGAATTTCTTTTCTATATATACTTTTGGGCGAGTGAGTGAAAACGTTGCACTGTTCAGCTGCACAAGGGCTTTTGGCGACGGACCTCGTAATTTTCAACCACGGTCAAGTGATGAAGACGGCACCTGAGCTGGCACCCTCTCTCCTAACTACTACATGACACCAACGGGAGGACGTTTGAGCTCTCGACAGATTTAAGGGGACTTGGCACCCTTTGAGCAAACTTCTTTATTTACGTATTTAAAAATTATATTTTAACATTTTATACAATGTTTCTATTCAAGAAAATGTTACCAGATGAAAATTTTCATATGTTATTCACACAATTTTAAAAATTAAAATTTTTTGAAGAAAATTGGGAAAATTT
The DNA here is from genome assembly GCA_019973935.1 of Trichonephila clavipes. Lineage (NCBI taxonomy): Eukaryota > Metazoa > Arthropoda > Arachnida > Araneae > Nephilidae > Trichonephila > Trichonephila clavipes. Next base: position 264,302 of record BMAU01000002.1, on the reverse strand, counting down.
TAAAATCCTACTCCTTTTGTAAAAATTAATTTTTTGACCTGAATTTTTTTTATAATATTCTTATGGATGTTCTTAACAACTTTAGGGATCGATTTTAGAATAACTTCATTCGTTTTCGAGAAAAAAATAAAATTTTGATATACAGGCTAAAAATCAACGAAAAAGCCAACATGTCTTACATTTTTTTTTTAAAAAAGTATTCAGTTTACAGCAAAACGGATCCCTAATTTTATTACATGCTTTATTTTTAACACCCAGGAAAAAATTGAAGTGATTGGTAAATAATTGTCGAAGGAGTAGCATTTTGAATGCACTAAGGTTTCGAAAAACACAAACTGAGAAAAACCACTTTAAAGTTTATAATTCTGAAAAAATAACTATTATAAGCTTAATTAAACTTAAAATACCACTTTAAGATATTACTTATACGTTTTTCTTTAAAATAATTGTATTTTCATATGTTTTCAACCAACACATTTCTATAAATGATCAACTTTTAGAGAGTACTAATTGCACATGAAAACTCAAGAAAAACTTAAAAAAATTTTTTTTTTCTGTCACGACAGAAATTTTAGCTGTTTTTCTTCTTATAATATTAAAGTATTACATTTGTATGAAAAATATATCAGGAATAAGAACTGAAATTATATAAAATTATTAATATGAAATGCCTTAATTTAAAAATTTTACAAGCACACATTTCACAAGGAAGAAAAATTACATTATTGTATTGCCTCGGAAAAATATTCTGCTTTTAATACTACACATTCTTTTTTATAGTTATTATTTCTATTTATAAAATAGATTTTTTTATCATAACGCATTTTTGAGTTTTTTTTTTTTTCTAAAAGGGGTGTGGCTGAATTGCCTAATTTGTTTTCAAATGAAGTTTTATTCAACTTCTAACTTTCCGACATGCACAAGTGATATATCAATCGAAAGATAATAATGCAAAGAATAAGATTAAATGAAAATAAAAAAAAACGATAGGTTTGTGATTTTTAGGGTACCAAGTTTCTTAACCTGCGTTGCTCCCTACACGGTGGGTCTTGAGCGGCAATGGGCTCGAATTCATGACACGCCTGCCACGAGTCCGTTACCTTGGAAACTGGGCTACCACGGTCACATATACATGCTGTTGACAAATATTTTTGTTTGTTACAATTTATTAATTTTTTTTAATTTAGTTAATGGATTAATATTTGAGAAAACTATATTAACATCAAGTGTCATCCACTACATGTTTAAAAAAATGTATTTGAACTTGAATGGAGAAATAGAAAGTATTTTATTAACGATTGAAAATTTGAACAAGATATATATATATATATATATATTGTTTAAATTTTGGTTCAAATATAGTTCACTCTCCCCCTATATATTTATATGTATATATTATATATATATATATATATGTATATATTAGTCTTATTCTCTACAAACAAGAGATAACATCCAACAATCACATTCGAACATATATATGTATATATATAGGGAGAGAGTGAACTATATATATAGTAGGAATTGAAAAAAATGAAGCAAATTTTTTTTCGTAACTGTTGTAAGTCTCACACACATTATGTATCGGGAAAATTATACGATACATTTAAAACAAAAACGTAATGAAAACTGCATCTCTTTTAAAAAAAGATGATTTTTTTTTTCGTATCTTTTTTTAAAAATTTTTGTAACAAGATTATCAAGTGAAATAAATAAATACTATTTTAAAAATAACACATAGTGAATGCATTTTTGTAAAAATAAATTTTTAGCTTGTAAAGTAAATATGAATTACATCATCACCAATAGGATACTCAAATGTGGTTTTTGTGGTTATTCTTTGTAGTATTCTTCAGATTTTTTTTTTGCTTTTTATGTAAAGGAATTTTAAAAAATGTATTTTCAAACACATCTTTTAATTAACAATTAATTTTTCTCAATATTTATCAAACATTTAGCGTTACATTAAAAATATTACGTTGATTAAACATCAAAAATTAGAAATGACTATTATTCAATGAAAAAATTCTGCATTATTTATAAATACATGCATTGTAATGCTTAAGCACATTTAACCATTTCAAAAACATCAATTTCCTTTTTTTGCTGCTTTCAAAGAAGCGATTCTTATCAAAAGTGTTCTCATTCGCAATAATCGCGTATAATTATTGCATTGGTCATAGATTATTTTAATTTTTTGTTAACGTCGCACTTTGAAGATGCACTATAACCCTCGTGCAGCTTTTACAGTGCGACGTTAATATGCATTCCCTCACTCATTTGAAGATGCAGTAAGACTATTAAGTCCTAATGGAATGACCTTAAGAGGTTTTGAGCAAATATGATATGTTGTAAAAGGAATGTTTATTTAATGAAAAAGTTGGGAGATTTGTCAACTCTTTTTAAAGTCTAATTTAGTCTATTGAATCATCAAAACCGAGATTTCCTCAAATCTCTCTCTCTCTCTCTCACACACGCACACACACACACACACTAGGGTCCAGAATGTGGCAAAAACTTATTTATTGCACTCAGATTTAGCGCGGGCTCTGCATTTTCAAATGCAATTTTTAGGTAAGTTACGTCTATCTTGTAATGGATTTAGATATTCCTATCCATTACTTTCAATAGGTTTTTGCTCAGTAGTATTTACATAAAGGGGGAAGGTTGGCTGACCAAAAAAAAAAAAAAAAAAAAAAAAAAACACGTTCAACCCCACTTTTATGTAATTTTTTTATATATTAGCTGTCCTAAGTCAGCAATGTTTATAATACTGCAGCATCCATTTTATAATTTTTAATCTCGGCTGCTCATGTGTCCTTCATTGTATGATCTTTCTACTGTGTCTATGTGTTTTTTTAATGTGATTGATGAATGTTTATCTCTTGTTTGTAGAGAGAATTAGACATTATATATATATATGTGTGTGTGTGTGTGTGTGTGTGTGTGTGTGTATAAACTCTTTTAATTATATATTATTTATTTATACACCTCAGTTAGATGAAATTAATACGAGTTATCAACTATAGCTGAAATATTTGTAAAATTATATTTTTTGTTTCAATATTGTCTGTGTGCATTTAATATTTATCTGCAGACAAATTATGTTCCTGTATATTGATCAACATATGCATTAACTTATAAAATATATTGAATTGAAAACTTTCAAAATAATTATTTCGTAATAGCAAGAACATTGCAAAATTACCAAAATGACAACTTTATCCAGCGGCACTGGTCTCGAACTCATGACACGCCAGCCACGAGTCCATTACCTTGGCCACTAAGCTACCACGGCCACTGCATTTGATGGAAATTTACACCTAATATATGCATATAAATACAGTTTATAATGGCCTTAATTAGGGCTTCAGCTATTCAGTGACCGGTATTGTCGAGTGGAAGGTTCGAGTCCCTGGTGCAACAGAAGACCCCTTACGTAGAGGAACTGATGCACGCACGTTAAACCTGTCAAGTTGACGTCGTGTGGAAGTGTGTAGAGTGGGATTACAGTCCTCGTCACTTGACTGAGGCTCCGAATTACGAGGTCTGTGTCCAGTAGTTCTTGTGTTAATTTAGGGGATGACGACAATAAAAGTCAAAATCAAACTCATCTACACAATATTAATCTTGCTATTTTAACTCATCAAAATTCAATAAATCTTATTAATAATCTATTTCATCCAGAAATTATATATAATAGTTAAGTAATCCATGCGAACTTGAATATTGTTTTTTTTGTTGCAAAACTGTATATAGAAATATATTTCATACTTAAACCACTTTTTTTCCCCTTCAAAATTTACTTATTTTACAATTCCTTGTGGCATCCTCAATAGTGCAAACTCATGGTAGGGAATTCAGTAAAAAATGCAACGCAAATCAAAGAAGTAATTTTTTAAAAAAATATTTTCGTTAAGAAAGATATCACTTGATTAATTAATAGGAAAAATTGTCATTACTTGGGCGATTGCAATTCCATTGAGAACAATAACTATATTTAATAAGAAAAGCAGTATAGACATTTTGGGATCTTTTTGGGATTCAAAAAACAAACAAAAAGAACAATATGTTTAAGAAACTATCTTTGGAATGTATCGATAGAGATATAATTATAATTGCGTAATTTTGATTTTTTTCTCATTGCTTCAACTATCGTTTTTATCTGAACACACACATAAAATTTTTTCAAATCATTTTTCGAAACTGAGTATATTTAAAAATAATGTACCTCTATTTATAATAGAAAATAGTTTTAGTAACATTTTTACTAATTATTAATCAAACTCTACAGATAGAGTAACTTATTCTTTCTTGATATATTGCTTATTAACTATGCACTTCGAAGTTGTACGAGGGCTGATGGCTTTGTAATTTTGAACCAAGAACGAGTGAAGAGGACGACACTTAAATCTGGCATATACATGCAGAAGTACTCATGCATATACATTTAATATATTTATGTTAATCTTAAGCAAAGGTTTATTAATTTTTTTTGTTTTGCTTTAATTCACACTTTTCAATATCTTTTTGAAAAACGTTTCTCTTCAACACTTTTAAACCATACCTGCCAAAAAACATTTGTTAAACTAAGTGCCTTGAACATAAAACTAGAGAAACAGCGTATCTTATGCAATGAAGAAAGAAAATAAATTCCTATATATTTACTTTTATAATTAAAATATAATGGTACTGGGTAAAAAGTGGTACAATTAGTGCAAACAAAAGCTTTCAGATAATGTTGCAATTAAATAATTATCTTTTCCTTAAGAACTGTCAATTGCTTACGCTAATTAATTTTTTAACGTTATAAAAACTCATGGGAATTATGTTTCGTTTTATTAATTACATACCTCAAGTTAAAAACTACGTGATTTATTCGATTGATGATCAACTAAATTTTGCTTTCGCTTGGAGCATGAGTAAATATTTTGAAAAAAAAATTATGGTAATTTATAATCCATGCATATAATACGCAATTAAGCAGAATATTAGTATGAAGGTAATTTATTAATGAAAACACGCATAATTCTTACAGAAAATATTTTCTAACGATTTACTCAAATTCTTTTTACAAATAAATAAAGGTTATAGCATTTATTAAAAAGGTTAAAAATTAAATTAACAAAATATTTAAAATAATAAAAAGCTAAATATGTTTTATACATTTCAATACTATATGAAAGCGCTTGGCTTTTAAACTTTCGGCGCAATTCACGAGAAAAATTGGTTGCCTATGATAAAAGGATAATTTTTATGTATAAAAGTTTTGCTTTGTTCATATGTGTGCGCGAAAAGAGAAATTTTAAAAAACAATTTGTTTCAGACTTCTTAAGTATTCAGATAAATGTGAATATGATGGGGTAAAAAAAGAGAATTATTATTTTTATATTATTTTGATTTAAATAAGCTTGAATTTCAACGAAATAAAATTTGTAGGTATTTCAAAAATATGTTAGTATTAACAAGCCTATTAAAGATTAATTTTTAATAGTAGTAAGAATTATTAAAACAATAATATGCTGAGAGAAACAAAAAAAACCATTTTACCAATAAATATATTCATTCTTAAACTCTACAAACTTTCCACCACCACCACTACAAATTGAAATCATTATTTTTCAACCGTAATAAGTTAAAAGTTTCTTTACACATATTTGCAAAAATATGACGCATTATTTTATATAAAAATAATACGAGCCTTAAACGCTCATGAAAAAGATAAATGTTAACACGTAATATCATGCCAGAAAAGTCCCAACAACATGGATAACAATGTGTGAAATATTTATGTATATATATATAAATATATACATGTTTTTTTAGATATATATTTAAATAGTCAAATAGATAGATAGATATGCCCATACCTGATTTACGAACGGAATCCTCCAAAACACTCGTCTCAGCCGTCACACACACAGACAAGTTAATAGGGAAGTGTAAACGTTTAGAGCGGCAAGGAAATGGGTGAAAATACGTCGTGTTTATGAGAGGCGCTGTGGTCGTTTTTATGATAAGCGTAATGATGTTATAATATATCTAATGTTCCACAATCTCAAGCTATAAGTAACCAATTCTTTTTTTTTGAAAGCATCTTTATGCGACTCAATTTGCTTATGAATGAGTGTTATTTCTCTTTCGTGGTCTTGAGGAGCTTTATCGAAAGATCTGAGCGCTTTAAAGAGTTGAAACTTGATACAGATTTTCTGCCAGAGAGGCTAATCACGTCTTGATATCAGGGTGGGTCCAGTTACAGAAAGAGGCCTGTTGAATTCGTAATCGCCTCTCAATTGCTGATGAATTTACTTCGTTGGCATGCGAGAGACACAGTTGTTCATCTTCATGTATGGTGCGTTCCTGCCAAGCATGATCGATTGTGGTGTATTCGAGGGATCGATTAAAAATGTATAATGAAATCTAGTATGAATGATGCTCCGAGCATGAAACATGAAAAACAAGAACACCGAATACTGTGATGTACGGAATGGAAACTTAAAATTTTACGCATGATCGAAAACTAAATTACAGATACCTGAAAAAAGATGACGAAATTTTCGATGACTTAAAAATGAGTTAAATAAGTATCGTAAAATTCTGCGTATAACGCGTACTTTTAACACAAAAAATAAGATCGAAATTTAAGGGTACGCGTTATACGTTGGGTATAAAAATACCAGCTTCAAAAATAAAAAAAAATAATAAAAATGAGGGATTAGCAGAATGTAAAACTAATCTTTTACATAAATCGGAATACAGCTTATTTAAAAGAAATAATATCTATAATGAACTTAAAGGGTTGCGGATCTAAAAGTATAATATTTTTTAAACTCCTGGGATAATATCTCCAATAAATGACTTCAAAACATACGAGCATTGTATACGTAAAATTCAAGTTCCTTTGTGAAAAAAGGAGGTGCGTGTTATACGGCGAATATACCCTGAAATTAAAGAATACAGCTTGGAAGTATAGGTGCACGCTATACGCCGGATTTCACGGTAAATGACAATATTCAAATGAGATATATTAAATGTAAATATATGAAAATATTTAAAAAAAAAACTAATTGGAAATAATAAAGCTAATTTTTAGTAGATAAAATCAAAATCAAATAAGAAAACAAGGAAAGTGCAATTTTGTACTTATACATATATGGGAAAACTAACTACTGCAAAAATTAAAATAAGCAACCTTTTTTAAACTATTTTCGAAAAAAAATCCTTCTCTCTTTCAATACCTTTAACCCTCTGACTGCGCATCCCGCGATTTCCACTGGCAACGTAGATGTAGGAAAATTTGCGCAACTCGCAATTTCCGCGGGCATATATTTTTCCCGATTTGATTTGAAATATTAACGTCGCACTGTTCAGCTACACGAGGGCTCGACGGACCACGTAATTTTGAACCATGGTCATATATTTTTCCTAACTACCACACCACACCAACGGGACTATTTTTAGCTGCTGCAAACCATCCGATACCTGTTTTTTTCCCGACTATTTGTGTTTTTTCTATTTATGTTTTTATGTTCATATTTTTATGATCTAATTCTATATTTAAAAAAAAACTATTCTACAAATTTTTTTTGTATATTTTAAATCTAAAATGTAGATTTAATATGTAGATTTGAAATGCGTAATAAGAAATTACGCAATTTTTGAACCTACTTTGATAAAATAAGTATGCAGCGAGAGCGTTAAGATATTTGGATCACTAGATTGACTTGAAAAGGAGTGAGTCGAGAGTATTTTTATATTAACGTCGCACACCATGAAACTGCAAGAGGGCTATTAGTGACGGCCCTATTAATTTTGAACCACGGTCAAATGACGAAGACGACACCTGAACCGACACCCTACCTCGCCTAATTTCCACACCAAAGGGAGGACATTTGAGCCTCGATATATTTAACGTGCATCTGCCTTCTCTACACATCAGGTTTTCAGCGGTACTAGGCTTGCATTCATGACACACCAGCTACTTGTCTGTGACCTTGACTACTAGGCTACCGTGTCCACTTACATGAATGGGAAGAGTGAAGGTTAATTTTGAATGTATATGCAGTCAAGTAATTTTGGTTTAAACAAGGAGTGAGAGTTATATTTACGTCGTACTGTAAAGCTACCCAAGGGCCATTTGAGACGGACCTAGTAATTTTGAACCACGTTCAAATGACGAGGACGACACCTGAACTGGTACTTCACTTTTCCTAAATTCTGCACCCCACCAACGGGAAGACTTTTGAGCCTCGATATATTTAACACTAAACATACCATAATGGGTCAAATGACCCATTTTGAACTTTTGCATTGAAAATGCACGTATTATCTTATTGCTTTTGCACATTTGACTTCATGACTTTTTCTAAGTAATTAATCTAGAGTTATTATACTATTTTTGTTTTGTTTTGTTTATTTTGAGTTATACTTGTCGTATACCGTTATCTACCACAACAGGTCATTTGACCCGGAAAGCATTTTTTGCTTTGTTTTATAAGCTTATCGAGTCATATTGCTTATCGTATTGTAGTCGGTAAGTTGCACGTTTCTGCAAAGACTGTTGCGTAAAGTAGCTTCAAAATAGCTGAGAATAATTTCAAGAAAAGTCTAAGTTCTAAGTCTTGCAGATGGCCTCTCCTAGTTTTTTTCAATATTCTTGATTTAGCTGGCATAAATGCTGGATTTAGTACAAGCAAACGACAGGAGAAAACATCTCAAGACAAGATTTTTTACTTAAGCTAGCAGTAGAACTTGGCGCTGATTTTTTCGAGAAGCCCGTGAACAACCAAAACAAAGATAAAATACGAAAGGATCGTTGCCTAAGTCTACTACAGATGCTTATCAACCTAAGAGATGTCAAATAGGATACTGTAAAGAAAATAAAACCAACAAAATTTGCTCTAAATGTAAAAAATATGTTTGCGGAAAATGTACAATGGACACACTTATATGTAAAAAATGAGATGAGCAATGAATTAAAATTCTAATTTTTGCTTTTGTAATTGAAATGGTCAATTTACTATATTTTGTTTTATTATAATAAATTTAATTTTAATTTTTATTTCCTTTCTAACATCTATATTTCATACATTCAAGCATAAAACATAAAGTGGGGTCATTTGACCTGCTATGGTAGAAATAGGTATCTATTAAGTGTTGGTATGATTAGTGTTAATGTGCATCGGCCACCTCTACACGGTAGGTCTTCAACGGTACCAAGTTTGAACTCAGTGGCGTAACGTACACCCCCGCATCGCAGAAGAGATAGGTCCAGGATACTGGGTGGGGGGCAAAGCTTCACTGATGCCATATACGTAAGATCCGGCTTGGGGCCTAAAACCTGGCCTTGCACGGGGCCCTAATATTTTCCGTAACGCCACTGCTTGAACTCATGACACGCCAGCCACGAATTCGTGACTTTGACCGCAAGGATACTATGAGCACTTATGCAAATGGACCAACCGATTTCCGAAATGAAGAATATCAAAAGATCTGTGTGTTATCTTTGACCTCAATATCACTTGGAAAAACCATATTAATTATCTTCGACTGAAAGAAAAAAAATTTAAATGCTATCAAAGCCATATCTTCTTCCAAAATAGGAACAAGAATTGACTATCTTTTAATTACCATAAAAGCCCCAATACGCTCTATTTTTGACTATGATAGTCAACTATTTTCCTTTACTAGCAGTACTAATAGACAGAAACTAGAACCAGTATATAATGCTGCCTTACGATTACTCCTGGGTCTTGGAGGATCTTTTATAGATCCATATTCCTGTGTGACGTGAAGAAACGTAGTCCTGGGTCTCTCAAGAAACATTCCGGTGGAATTATTAAGAGCAGAATCTATGAATAGTAGTATTTTTATATAATCGTCATAATTTCCTTTGTCAAAATTTTTTAACTTAACAACTAGCCTTACAGAACTGTTCCCCAAATCCAAGATTATTTTGGGACATTCATGAAATTTTCTATAAATATAGAAAAAAAGAATTCAGTATATTTTTCTAAAAGCAATCAACATCCTCCAAGAACTCTGCATTTCCAACGTAGGTATTCTTCAATGGATTCACCTCCATCGATCTATAAAAGTCATAAAATAGACATCTATACGCATGAACTGCCTTTTCAATTAATTTTCAATCAATAATATTCATTTGAGCACAGGTACATAAGGGAATTAAGATTAAGGAAATAGGTAAACTCGCCAAAGCCTCTGTCCAGAACCTTGGAGAATTATTCCTTAGATTTCTGTTGCGGATCTACTCACATATTTCAAAAAATGACATGATAGTTAAAAATATGAAGCATGGACTAAGAGCAGAATACATAAAAACTAATTATATTTCACATCTAGAAAACTGGAATAGATAGGTAGGAAACTATAGATATTCTGAGACTAACTATAGATGCGTGCAAAAAAAGTACCATTGAATGTGACGTATATTTTCTTTTTAAACAGGTAGATTCTCCAATGTGTTCGGAATGTCAAGTACCAGAAACAAGTGGACATATTTTATTTTAACCTGTAAAAATTACGAAACTCAACGAAAACTTTTGAAAATTTTCATCTCTCAACACACGGTGAATAGTCTTACTCAACAATAGCAAGATGTTAAACAAAAGATCACGTCCAAAAAGTAGAAGAATTCTTATAATATCTACCACAAAATATTCTAAAATATTAATATATATCCATCAAATTCTTTCAGAACATAAGGCGATGGCCAAGTCTGCAGAATTACAGTGTTATCACTGTATTGAACTGATGCGAATGGGAAGAGTGAAGGTTAATGTTAGTCAAGTAATTTTGATTTAAACCAGTGATTCCCAAAGTGGTCTATATAGATCCCCAGGGGTCTATGACGAACTGCAAGGGGTCCACGCCAGTGAAGAAATAGTTTTGGGGTCCATGAGGTGTAAATGGGGGTCTACGATAGTGGTTCTCATTAAACCAGATTGGAACCAATAAACTAGGAATAGGCACTAACAAAGATCTTAAAGTATAGTTTAGAAACGGATGTACATAATTTTGCCTTTAAAAAGATATACCTGTTCTTTATACCATATTATGGAATAACTTGATGTCAAATGTTGAAAATTTGTTATTTCATCCCCAGATTCCTCTCTCACACTAAAAGCATTTGTCTGTTGCTCAATTATTTTATGAATTATTTAAATTTTTATTTAATTAATTAACATGTGTTTTCTTAAGTTTTAAACATCATACTTCAATACAGTTAAAAATTTCAATCTTTTAAAAGAAGTATCTCTATATCTACAATAAAAAACACATTTAAGTTGATGAATTCGGAAAAATTTAATATTAGGTAAACAGGGGTCTATCTCAAGCCGAAAAACCTGTCAAGGGGTCTATGAGGCAAAAAAGATTGGGAAACTATGATTTAAACGAATCTGAAAACTCAAGTTACATCTTTATATTTTCTCACTGGAACTAATAAACTTAATAATTATTCACAAATTTATTTCAAGGCATCGTTACAAAAAAGGGTAACAAAAATCAGCGCCAGCAATATTTCTGAATTTTAACTCTCCTCAGATTTTATTTATTTTTTAAATTAGCATTGCACTTTGAAGCTGCATGGGTATACATTGAAAGAATTCATGCATATTTAATAAATAAATTAATATATAAAAAAAATTGAAAAACTTTTTAAGCGAATTGAAAGTTTAGTTTTCAATATGAGTTTTAACAGTGGAAACAAAATATAAAATTTCCATTTTTTTTCTAAAACACTTCATAAACTAGTGAAATCCACTGTAGCAAAGAAATATATTTCCATCTTAACATATAAAAACGTTTAAAAAGTTTCATTCATTTTTCTATGCATATCATATGAGTTTTTAGGCATATATAACGCAATAAATTTCATTTTACTCAATTTTTTTTGAAGTTAAATAAAACTAATTTATTTGTTTTATATATGTATACTATTTTTGTGTTTTTGCTAACAGATTGTCAAAATTCCATTCTAAAGAAACACTTAAAATAATTTAGTTTTTTTTAATAACATTTTGCTCCTTAATCTCTGAAATTAGCTCTAAGCGTAAAGTTTGGTCTGGCATTTCGACCTTATTCTATTGATTCTAACCAATTTTTTTTCTCTCTCTTACATCACTATTCACGTTAATGTTGTGTCTGTTGAAAACTGAAGCTCATATCCGTAATCTTAGGAAATTATGTTTTCAAAGAAAGCATTGTGTTTCCCAAGAAAACACATTAATTCATTGCGAAACATTTATTTTCGGGAAATTAGAATTTCATCTCAACGCATTTTTAAAGTAACCTCTAAGGAAATCTATCGCGAGAATTGTTTAATTTGAGGAAGGAATCATGATATATATATTAGATTGACTATTTAAATTGATCTGAAGTCGATCGAGGAAATATTTTGTTGATTGTAATAGAAGTTTTGTAATTGTAGGTGTAAAGAGAATCTTTTTGAATAGTTATTAATGGAAGGAATTGATGAGTTAGATCACATTTCGTATGACTTGCTTAAAATTATTCTAGATATGGAACTCACTTGGCTGTTTGTCAAGTCGTCTAATGTCAGTTTAGTAAAATTTATTGTTATTGATTTGGGTTTGAGGTTTCTTGTAGTTATGGTTTCGCTATTGAATGCTAGGCCGCGATAGCCTAGTGGTCAAGATAGCGGACTCGTGACCAACACATCATATTTTTGAGCCTAGTACCGCTGAAGACCTGCCTTGTAGGGGAGCTATGCACGAAAAGTCTGTCGAGAGCTCAAATGTCCTCCTCTTGGTTTGGTGTGGAAGTTAGGAGAGGGGGGTACCAGCTCAGGTGCCGTTCTCCTCACTTGACTATGGTTCAAAATTGCGAGGTCCGTCACCAAAAGTCCTTGAGTAGCTGAATAGTTTGACGTTAATATTCACTCACTCACTCACCTATTGAATGCTGGACATTAAGATATTTATACATTAAGATGTTAGCTTAAATAAAATATTGTTGAATTGTGCACAATGTTCTCCTTGATTATTCATCCCCAAATACTAATACGAACTCACACATACACACAGGTTCGTTTTAGACTTCATGATTCACAATAAACTTTCAGGAGTAGTATAAAATTTCTGCGAAAAAGAAGACAATGTTAAATGATCTGCGAAAAACCCGATATATATGTATAGTATATGAATACACAATTAGTGATACAAAAGAATACCCTACTAAAGTATAGGGAAGTATATATACATACACTGTCAGACCTCTATATACCGAAGTCGTTAAATCCGGAAAAAAGTTCGTTACACGGAAATTCGTTATATAGAGGTTCATCTTTCAATTTTCTTTATAAACTCCATAAAACAAATTTTAAACTCATAAACACTATGTTTTCAAAAAAATTATTATTCACACCTTTATGTAAGTTGATAAGTATTTATTTTATATATTTCACCTATCAAAAAAAAAAAAAAAGAACGAAAGAGAGAAAAACTGCAACGAAATATTCTTGGCACCTTTATCCACTTCCTGAAGAATTAATTTTTTTCTTTGATGCTCAAGAACTTATGTTTTGACATTTTCGAGCCACAAGAAAGGAAGTTGCCAGTACGACGGATCAACACTATAAATGAACCGATAATAGTTCAAGGACACGGGGATATGAGACAACTTCCCTGAGGGTGAAAGGGGATATCGAAGATGCTTTCAGTGAACTGGATAATGGGGGTTAAAGGTTGTACTTCTTGGATGAAATGACCAGAATTCTATTGGTCTCCACGCGTTAGACCCCTAATAAAACCAGTTCAAGATTTATGACCACTATAAATTGAGTTATAAGAGAGAATAACTTGAAATGTCCGGAAATACTTTAAAAATAGGGAGAAAAAACATTGAATTACATGAGAAAAGTTCGTGATATAGAAAATAGACTTCGCTATTGGGAGGTTATTTTACGAAGAAAATCGTGAAATGTTCGTGGTTCCAGGAAAAAGTTCGCTATATAGAAAAATTCGCAATATAGAAGTTCGTAATATGGAGGTTCGACTGTACATACTTTTCTGAACCATCATACAATAAACGAGCCGCTAAATTTTTACTTCACATTCTAGTATGCCACAGATAAATAAATAATATTAATAAGAAAAAAATTGAAAGCCTTGCCTCTCGAGCAAGCATGTTAAACTCTTGGTTCATGTTGGATATCTGTGCGGTCAACATAACAGCATACAGTAAAAAATTTTCAAAACACATTTTAGCTTGGTTTTTAAAATTTCTAATTATTGATAATATAATGAGCCACAACACATTCACCAATGAACTGTTACTAGTCGTATTGAATATACGTTTTATTACCCAACTAATAGACAAGAGTATCTTTGTAGTTGATAACAAATTAATGTGTTTCCAATGTCATTAGTCTTTTTCATACCTAATATTAAATACTTCACTTTAAAATAACAATGCAAATTAGTTTATTTACAATACGTTTATTGATTTGTGGCGATATTGACAAGTTATTGTTCAAGGAAAAATATATTTTTTTATATAAAGATGTGTGTTAACAATCACTTCCTTTAATAAATTTTGCATTCAACATGTCTTTATCAGAACTAAGCGGAGGCAAAACTGAAAGAAAAATTGCTGATGAACTTCGGCATTTCAACGAAAACTAATAGTTAAAGTACTTTTGCTGTGATTAAAAGATGAAATAATCGTATTATTATAATCGATGCTATTTGCGTGTAACAAATCTGTACACAGCAAAAAATATTATTTTACTCAGTATAACTATTATAATATGAATCATTCAAGGAACACAGGTGAATTAAGAAAGTAAAAACTACCACCTTCTTTATATGTAGTACGACCCACATGATTTTTACTTGTAAACGTTTGACCCAAGGTAGCAAATGAGTTTCACATTAATTTAACAACAACAACTACAACAACAACAATAATAATAAGACACAACGCAGCTTAAATTTAAGATAAATTCTTGACAAGTCAAAGTGATAACTCTCTGATATCGGGTCAATTTTTGTAAGAAAATTATTCGGATTATTTAAACAAAATTATCAGAGTAAGCAGATCAGAAATTAAAACCTATCAGAGAAAAAAAAAAGGAACTCACGAAATGTGTGTTTTATAACGTTAAAAGCATATTTTATGAAATGCAATTTGTTGCATTAATTATGCACACTGTTGTCCAACATGAAGGTTACAAATACGAAAAAAGGCAATATCTTTTCATATAATTTTTTATTTGTGATAAATTTTGTACATACGTTCCTCATACTCTGAGAATAATTATGAGAACAAATAAAATCTTAACGGGGATACTTCTTATGATATGCAAATTAAATCAAAATCTGTCAAAACAAGCTGTGTAATAATTAAAAAACTGAATGTTTAATAAGGAATGTGGCTAGCTCTCGCTGCTATACAGGCTTCACAATGATCTCTGATACTAGAAATTAGATTGTCAATTTCATCTTGTGTCAAGAAACCCCACTCTTCTATAAGCGCAGATTTTAACGTCTGGCTCGTCTATGGAGGGCATTGACTTCAAACAATGTCTCTTCCAATATGGTATCCCAAATATGCTCGATAGGATTTAAGTCAGGAGATTTTGCTGGCCATTCCACCCAGAAAATACTCTCTTCCTCAAGAAAAACTTCGACAAGATTAGCTCTGTGAGGCTTCACATTATCGTCCATAAAAATAAAATCTTGACCAATTGCTCCTCTAAACAGTCTCACACGAGGTTCAAAAATGTCATCTTTATATCGCTGTGCAGTAACAGAACCCGTATCAAAAAGTGTAGAGGTGTACGGCAATCTAACATAATACCTCCCCAAACAAGAATTCCACACCCACCACATCGATCGGATTCTCTCATGTTAGATCAGCAATACTCAATCTGCGGCCCATCAAGCCTTTATAAGTGGCCCGGTCATGGGCCATTGCTCTGAGAAATTCACATATTTAAGAACATTCTATTAAAAATTTGGTGGGAAATTCTTTGTCAAGAAATCAAATATATCAGTTTTGCTGTCGGTGTCACACGGGTAAGAATTTATATTCTTTTTCTATTTGGAACGGTTACCATTAGTGATAACAGACAGCAGTAGAGTAGCGACAATTTTATGGGAGGAACTAATTTTTAACTATCTTTCATATTTTGCAAGCGAAAAATATTCAACGAAAATATATCGTTTTAGACGATTGGGAGGTTGACTATTTTGTAGTGAAAAACAAACATGGGGAGGGGGGGGGGATCAGTAATTGTTTGATTTGTTACGAAAGGGCTGCATTTAAAAAATACCAATAAACGGGAACCATTCAATGACACTCTTTCCTCGAAGATCTCCTTCTAGAGGTGATAAATAAGCTTTCTTGAGTAATCTTTGAAAGAGCAGCAAAGTGTTCTGTCAGTGGTAATATCACAGTGGTAACAAAGACATCCAAAGAAGCTTATTATATTATTGGTGATCATATGAAACCGTTTACTGATGCAGAAATTGTGAAGGAGTGTTTCTTAAATGCTTCTAATTCAGTGTTAGTGACAAAAATACAAAACCAAAAATAAAAATAATAAAAAGCAAAACAGGCGTTATATAATTTATTTTGATAAAATTTTTTCACATTTTAAATTTCTAATGTTATCTTGGTTTTAAAGCATTTCTCCCCCCCCTTGCCCCATTTATCCTCATGTTGCGGCCCACGTGAAATAGCTGACATATGTATGTGGCCCAGCAGAAAAAAAGTTTGAGAACCCCTGTGTTAGATGGATGGTAGTGAGTCCCAGACTGTCTGCAAACGAAAATTCGACAAGAACTACTATTGGTACTGAACCTAAACTCACCAGTGAAAAGCACACAACAGAATTCTTGATTTGTCCAAGACACATGCTCCTGGCTCCATAGAAGACGATTTCTTTTCTGTGATGGGTTAAGAGGGACACATACTACACTGGCCATCGGGTATAAAAGACCTTATCAGCTAAGCGTCTGTAAACAGTTTGTCTAGAAATTCGTGGTAGAGGCAGTAGGAAAGTCCTGAGCAAGCTCCTTAGCTGTCATGTTTCTGTGACGACGTGGATTTATCTTAAAATGTCGATCTTTCTTTGGTGTTGTAGCTTTTTCTCGACCTTGTCCAGGCCATTCTAACAACAGTACCCATTGTATAAAATTGTTTCCACTGTCTGGATATCACCATTCAAAAAATATAGGTTTCGGGCTACTTCTGCTTGAGACATCTCACCCTCAATCCACCCATCGGCTCCCCATCTCAAACACTCATCTAAAGGAATGTGTGAACTCATTTTAACAAAATTAACACAAACTGGTGCTCATCACATAGCAATGCACAAGTCTAAACACAAAATTTAAAGCTCTACTATGAAAATGGTCTTAACGTTTTCACAACTCAAAACGCATAATAATTCTTTTTATCAGTCAAAATTCACAAAATGCTTGCTTTTGTTCACTTTATATACACTCATGTCCATAAATTAAGGATAATGAAGTTCAGGCAAAGAAAGAGACAGAAGCAAAACAAATTTGACTTATTAGTAAAGTCTATTTATTAAACAAAAGGTAAAGAGCAAAAAAGATGCTAGATGTTTGACATAATTAAAAAAAATTGCGATTTTTATTCCCTGGAGCAAATTTCAAAAAAGAACCTATTTACAAAAAACAGTATAACATGGTTAGTATGATAGTTAATATGGAGTACGTCTCCCGGAAGATGCAACACAGTCCTTACAACACCTAGGAGTGCTGAATATCAAATTATCAATCTGATCTTGGGGAATATTACACCACTCATCAAACAATGCCCTCCGAAGTTCCGGTAGACAGGTGGGAGGGGGTTGACGGGCTGCAATTCGTCGGCCAAGCATATCCCACACATGCTCTATTGGATTCAAGTCCGGTGAGTATGCTAGCCAATCCATACGGGTGATATTCTCCGATTGAAGGCATTCGTCTACAATGTTTGCACGGTAAGGTCGGGCGTTGTCATCCATAAACAGAAATTCAGCACCCATGGCACCCCGAAACAAACGTACATGTTGTTCCAGAATGACATCCCGATAGATGTGGCCTGTCATCGTTACACTCTGAACATGCAGGTCAGTTCTGGAACCAAGAATAATTCCTCCCCAAACGAGCCATCCTGCACCACCGTAACGGTATCGTTCAATGGTGTTCTCTTGGTGTTAACGGGTACCTGGCGCTCTCCATATTAAAGTCCAGCGAGAATCAGACTGCAAACTAAACCTGTACTCGTCGGAAAACATTACACAAGACCACTGTTGTGGTGTCCACAATGCATGCTCACTACTCCAGGTTAATCGCAGGCGACAGTGAGTTGCGCTAAGTGGAACTCATCTGACAGGCCTACGAGCATATAGACCAATGCGCTCTAAGCGTCTGTACACGGTCTGCCTTGAAACTGTCGTACCAGTAGCTGAAGAGAGCTGACGAGACAGGTCTGATGCTGTGCTCCGTCTGTTTGTTTTGGCAGTAACTGCTAAATACCGGTCCTCATTCGGCGTTGTAACTCGGGGGTGACCTGTGCTGTAACATCTACTCACATTACCATCATCTTGGAATCGTTGCCAAAGTCTGGAGAGGATACTCTGGGTGATTCCAAATTTCTCCGATACTTTCAGCTGGGTACGTCCATATTCCAGTCGTCCAATAATTATACCACGTAAAAAAAATCATCCCAATGCTTCCTTTGTGCCATAACTATGCGGTTATTGCTCTTAAAGGCTTTTAAAGCGCTTGTGAACAATTTTACTTCTTTGCCACCATTCCTTACATACCCATCTCTTACACTCTCGTTTCCCGTTGGTGTGGTGGGGTAGTTTGGAGAGGGGGGGGGCCAGCTCAGGTGTTGTCCACGTCACTTGACCATGGTTCAAAATTACATGGTCCGTCGCCAAAAGCCCTCGTGCAGCTGAACAGTGCGACGTTAATCTTCACTCACTCACTTACACTCTCGTCATTGTGACGAACTATCCGCGCCCTTTGGTGATTTTCTGTAATTTGCATATTCTTCTTCAAGATGTGTATGATAATTCTACAGGTGAAATTTTTATTTTAGAGTTCAATTTCTCTGTGTGATTCTGAATTATCCTTAATTTATGGACATGAGTGTATATAATATAAATTTTAAAAAATGGTAGAGAAAGAGAGAGAGAAAGAGAGAGAGAGAGAGAGAAAGAGAGAGAGAGAGAGAGAGAGAGAGATTTCTTGAAATAGTAGGAAAGTTTTATGTTTGTAACGCTAATTTTGGACACCAGTGTATATTTATTACTATGTTTTATTTCAGACGCAAAATCAAGTTGTAAAGAAATAGCTGGGAAAATGCAAATCAGTCACAAAAGTTAATAACATGAAGTAAAGAAAAAAATAGTAATATATTAATAATATAAAATATACTTTATAATATATAAAATATTAAATTACTGATAGTTCGTATTTGATTTAAAAGAACAAAATTTATAGTTTTAAAAATAGAATTGCAAAATATATTTATATTACTTTCTAAAAACATTTTAGTCAAAACTACGCTGCTGGCAATTAAAATTGCTACATCAAGGAGGAATGATCTGACAAACGTCAAAAACACATGAAACGAAAAAGGTAGGATATACAAATGCTTAGTATTTCAGTGCATTTAGACGACGCAGGAGGGAGAAACAACATGTCAAGCACTGCATAAAAGAAAAGTTGCGCAGTGGACTTCTCATTCGGAAAGCGCTTGGTAAGATCTGAGTTTGCTTATAAATATCGTGTTATGCCTCAAATAAGGAGAAATACTTACCATCAAGTGTCGAAATTCGATAGAGGCAGGATCGTTGCCTACTGAGATTGTGGATTATCATTCCGTGATGTTACCTATCGCATTGGTCAAAATCCAACCATTGTCATGCGAATTTAGAATCAATGAGTTGCTGAGGGTTATACTGAGCGATATGCAGGATTACCAACCCCTCTCGTTATTAACACCCGAGAGGATAGACATATTGTGAAGTATATAGGACCTGTAAAACCTTGCAATTACATCATGGATCATTAATCAGGAAATGGGCTCGTTTGCAGTATGTGCAGTATCCACCCGTACGGTGAGACCGCATTTGCAGCAACGTGGACTGTCAACACTGCGACCATTAGTTCGGCTTCCCTTGACAATACAGCATAGAGAGAGATAAGTCTAGTGCGCCGCATGATAGAGCTGGATACAGGAGTTACACATTGTCGTCTTTTCAGATGAGCTTCGGTTCTGCGTGCAGTATTCTGATGGCTGTATAAGTCTCTGGAGGCTCCAAGAAGACCACTCATCTCGTTTAATTGCATGGGTTGTTTCTTTGGTTTTCATCGTCTCCAGATTTATCACCTATTGAAAAAAATCCGATCATGGGTTGCTGAGAGACTGGCTCGCCACCCCTCTACAGCTAATGCGGTTGATGAAGTGTGGCATAGACTTGAAGCAGCATGGAATGAGTTGCCCGTTTATGCCATCCAAGCCTAACCGGGTAAGGCCGCTTAAGCTGTGGTAGCTGTTTCAACTAATTTCGCACCTCTGTAATCTCCTAAACTGCTTACAAATTTAATCATTTTGTCTTCATACCATACTGTTTACGTACAATAAATATCTTTTTTTATATTTGATTTTCTTCATGGTGTTGCAATTTTAATGGTCAGTAATGTACTTAAAATTTTCTGCTTGTATCCCATGCAACATATACGATAAAATATTCAGACATTTGATATTTATTTCAATAATATCTAAAGGAAGTTGGCTATAACAAAAAAATTTTGGCATCGAAAATGTTCAATTAAAATACAAATTAAAATTCCTATTTTACAAGACTTTTAAGTAACAATTTTTCTTTGGGTTGATGCACGTTAAATCTGTCACGTGGCTTAAACTTCTGGTATCGCTTAAGTATGGGACGTAGGGAGACAGCTCAGGTATCGACGATGACAACAGAAAGTGGTTCAAAACTACATGCCGTATTGGTTGAGGTTTATAGACTTTTGTGTCAGGCAGAAGTAGATAAATGGAATCATTCATTGCAACAACAAATCTGTATAGCGACGGTATTCAAGTAGTCTTTACATCCAGTGGCGTCACATACACCCCGCATCGCGGGGAGGCCCAGGATTAGAGGAGGGCCCAAATCCTGATTGCCGCTATGTGCCTACACTTTGTAAAACTCAGCATGAAGTCCCAAAACCTGACTTTGT
Source organism: Trichonephila clavipes (assembly GCA_019973935.1). NCBI lineage: Eukaryota > Metazoa > Arthropoda > Arachnida > Araneae > Nephilidae > Trichonephila > Trichonephila clavipes. Next base: position 243,045 of record BMAU01000002.1, on the reverse strand, counting down.
CGGGGGGCCCAAATGTTCTACGTTATGTCACTGTCTTTCTCCCCTCCCCCATTATCTTCATCTTGCGGCTCGCGTGGCATATGTATGTGGCCCAATGGGAAAAAAGGTTGCGTACTCCTGACCTATAGGATTTGTCTGGGAGGTTAGATTTTAAACCATACCTTAGATGCCTCCGTTTTACATTTACCAAAACATTTCATAAAAATTGTGCATTAGTAGTACATATAACATTGTGGGATTTGTATATAAAACTCTTAACACATAATCAAAAAGCGGAATCCATTCCAAAAACATACATAAAATTATTAGGATGTTTATTTGAATTTATATATACATATAAGAAATAAAATACATTTTTATATGACAGTAATCACAGCATCAGTCTTCGTACTTCAAAATACGTTAATCTATACTACATTATAAACTTTATAGACCAAAAATGTAACCTGCGCTTATTGGGCTAGTTTTTTTTGTACCTCTGATAAAAGTTTGCCAATCACTGCTTTAGTCAGTGGCATAACGTACACCCCAAAAGAGGCCCGAAGTTTGACTGACGTAAAGTATGAACTCCTTGTAAGGTCCGGCTTAGGGCTCAAAACCTGACTTTGCAGGGGTCCCCTAAAATTTTACGCTACGCCAATGGCCTTAGTATATGCTTTTACCAGCTTGTGTCTTTGATACTATGGTAAATATCCCATAAAGCGCATTTTTTTTACCTTGGCAGCTGTACTGTCGTATGCGTGCAATTTTATATGCTATTTAATGAGGTCTCAAAAGCTCAAATTTTTTGTTTGTCAGTATCTATTTGTCACCCATCCGGTATAGTGGTTACTGACGCTGACTGCAGTGCCGTAAGATCTGGGTTAGAGTCCCGGAGAAAGCTTGGATGTTTGTATTGCAATCCCTCGTGACTTAAAATTCCTTCTTTCCTTTGTAATGTGTGCTTCATGCTTACTTCTGTTAGCCCCCGTGTGATACTTTGTTGTGTGCGGGAATTTATAAATATTCTCAATAAAAAAATATCTGTCTAATACACACAAATTAATATAATTTCAGATCTTTCGAAGTCAACATCTGTTCTCTTCGCTGCAGTTCAAATTTCGTGCTCAGATGAATGTTACTTCAGCAGGTGTACATTAAGATTCATTACCACATTGACATTCATCCAAATGCGAAATAATGATCATCGTACAAAACAAGAAATCGTCGTTCAAGACAGCAGATGAATTCCTGGAAGCTTTTTTTGTCATTGTAAAGATATATTTAGAAAATGTAAGTACAGTAGAATGTACTATAAATATGTTTACTAATGTCCTCTAGGGATATTCTGTTTTTCTCATTTTCTAGGAAAATATAATCGTTAAACTAATTACGACAATGTTGGGCATATTTCATTTGTTATGCTGTGTATTAATTTGACTATATACGTTTTGTGTAAAGCCAAATGCGTAACGTACACTCTCGCATTGAGTGGAGGGCAGGATTCAAGGGGGCCCCAAAGCCTATGTTATGTTTTGGTTTTGCAATCCTTTGAAAGATCTGGCTTGGGGCCCCCAAACCTAATTTTGCTGGGGGCCCTAACATTCTTCGTTAGGCCACTGTTTACATTGATCTCGTACCCAGTGATGCTTCGGTCAATCCCCATGTTCGAGTCCTCTTACCAATAATAGCAACCATGCAGTAGGGCTGATGCATATCATTTCTGCCAGGATTCAAGGTCATCGCGTTGCTATAGAGTGGGTTCCAATTGATGAGGTTGACCTATTCATATGAACGTGGTTCAACATTACGCGGTGGATTGGGTGGCCGTGGTAGCCTAGTGGTCAAAGTATAGGATGGTGGCTGGCTTGTCACGAGTTCGAGCCCAGTACCACTAAAGACCCACCTTGTAGGGAAGCGATGCACGAAAAATTTGTCGAGAGCTCAAATGTCCTCCCGGTGGTGTGGTGGGGAAGTTAGGAGAGGCGTGTCAGCTCAGGTGTCGTCCTCGTCACTTGACCATGGTTCAAAATTACGAGGTCTGTCGCCAAAAGCCCTCTAGTAGCTGAACAGTGAGACGTTAATATTCACTCACGTGGTGGATTGGTTGTGGTTTGTGGAATATACGCAGGCATAGAGAGGAATATAAGCCAAAAGGCTCAATAAACAATTGAACAATAAAAAATGTCTACACCAAAGAAAAATGTCAAATGTATCAATATATCGTTGAATTTAGAATATTATTTTTTTTGTATTTTTCATTAAAAAAAGCGTATGATTTTTATAAAATATTTCCGATATATAACTTTTTACTGCTTATAATATAACTATTATGATAATGTATTTATTAATATTAATTAATCATTGTTAATATAAATTAATTCAGTAGTTATTATAACTGTTTCAATATTAATTTTTCTTATGCATGCATGCATGTGTGTAATAGGAGTCTATGGGCTTCAACGTTCTTGAATAATAATTTGTAAAGGGGGAAAAACACACAGTTTCAAAGAATGGACTTAGTCTTATTTTCAGAACTCACGTATCACATATTCCAGACGTACAAAAAAGGGAAAATAGAGCATAATGAAATGTTGTTCCTGAAGATGAAATTAAAACTGACTTTTAGTTGGTAAGGTTTTGTGAATTACTTGAATACACAAATGTTTTAGAGCATGGGATATGTGTGAATAGAATATTATTAATATCTCTTAAGAGAATTTAAAAGTTTTTATAATGCTTACAAACATAAGCGTTTGATCATCGATTTTCAAAAACTTGGCACACTGACAGAGGTCTATAAAATCTCAGATTCAATTTGTGTAACCATTTTCTTGAGGAAATTGCGCATTTAAACTACCATAACTCTTAACACACTTTAAACTTTTTTTTTAGTGGTAGGCACAAATATTTTAGTGGTTTAATATTGGACTAAGAATTAATCTGTTTCGCGCGCGCGCGAAGTTTTATCTTCGTGTAGCGTTTTTTATTTGATTAAAAATGATAAAAACAGTAAATTTTTCTGTATTTACTGTCACATGCTTGTATTATTGAATGAAATAATATTTATAACTACGATTTTCCGTCCTAAGATCCGCTATTGATTCTACTCATTTGTCAGATTTATTTATTATACGAGGTGTGACACACACACACATAGGGATTGCAATACCGGTATACCGAATACCGGTATTTTGAGCCATTTGTACAATTTTATAATACCGGTATTCACAAGTTTAACTACAGGTTTTTCGGTATTTACAAGAAATTTTTAAAATTATCTCCAATATGTTCAGGGATCACCAGCATAGCAAAATAGTTTACGTTTTTGTGTTTATGTCTCCCTTAACGACCGAAATTAATTAGAATGTGAATATAAAGTTGCATCGTATAATCAAGAGAGGTGATAACATATGTGAATCATCCAAGGAAGCGGGCCAAAACTATCCTATTACATCTCAGAGCTATAGTGAACACGCGCAGGATTCGTAGTTTGATCAGTTCAGTTCAGTTCAGTTCAATACAGTGAAAACACTGTAATAGTGGAGAACTTGGCTAACGCCTTATGCTCCGATAAAATTTTGATTAGATTTTAATCCAAGTTGTAACGCACAGTTCGTGATTGCACTGTCCATCAGTAATTTGAATTATCGCGTTGTGCTTCAACTGAGATTGATGAAAGTAGAGTATAGAGTAACTGGAATTTTTTAGAATCTGTTGGATGTGATGTCAGAAATGTTTCAACTTTTTGAACATGCTCTATTGTTTTACATTTCGCTATTGAGGAATAAGACCATTCTCCGTGGTTGGAGACAAAATTTTTCAAAATTTCACGCTGCGATTTGTATTTGATACAATTTAATATAAAATGTTCACTAGTTTCTGGTACTTTACAATCTGTACACAAAGGAGAATCTGTTTGTTTAAAAAGGAAATATATATCATTTAATGGTAATTTTTTAGCTTGCAACTTATTGATTAAAACTTCTGTATTTCTATTTTTTTCTGCCTGTCTGTTCCATTTTTTAAGATGAGAAATATAAAAATAATTTTTATGTCTTTTGCTCTTTTTCCATATTTCTTCACTTTTATTTTTGTGTTGTTTTTTTGAAATGTCTATGTAGATCTTCATAAGTTATCCAAGAAATAATATTCCACGGCTCTGGAGAGGCTTTAGCTAATTTATCAACTTCTTCCTTAATCCCTATTCCCTTGTGAGCTGGTACCCAAATGAATGTAATTAATTGAGCTACTTGGAGGCACTGATGTAAAGCTGAACTTAAATTTAATATTATCGTATTGGATTTTCTATTAATATTTTGGATGCTTTTTAGGACTGATAAGCTGTCCGTCAAGATGATACAATTTTCTGTTTCAGAAACCAAATTTTTTAACGCAGTCCATATGGCTATATCTTCAGCTGTGAATATTGAAATCATTTCTGTCAGTATGAAATTTTGTCGAATTTTTTTCTTAGGGATCAAAATTCCTATTGATGTTTGATTAGTATTTTTTGAACCATTGGTTGCTATTATAATATTGTTATTAAATTTTGGCTGAATGTAATCATTAAACATATTTTGTACTATGTCATCTGGAAGATCCTTGTTTTGAAATGGTAGTTCATGAGTATAGATGTTTATTTTGCGATTTTCGTAGATTGGAGGAGGAGGAGGGGGGGGGATCCATTGAAGAATATCTACTTTAGAGATACATAATTCTTGGAGCAGGTTGATCGTCTTTTGAAAAATACTGATCTCTTTTTCTCTATATTTATAAAAAATACTATTTATATTCCAAAATAACCTTGCGTTCGGTGACCAGTCTTTTAATGCTATGTGCTTGGTTATAAATTTTTGGCAAAGGAAATTATGGCGAGTATTAATACTTCCATTCATAGACTCTGCTCTTAATAAATCCAATGGGGCATTTCTTGGGAGACCTAGGGCTAAACGTAAGGCAGCATTGTAAATTGGTTCTAGTTTCTGTCTGTTGCTATTGCTAGAAAAGGAAAAAAGTTGACTTCCATAGTCAAAGATAGAACGGATTGTGGCATTAATAATATTTAAAAGATGATCAGATCTTGTTCCTATTTTCGGAGAAGATAAGGCTTTAATGGCATTTAAATATTTGAATCCTTTTTGACGTAGGTAATTAATATGATTTTTCCAGGTGATATTGGGGTCGAAGATGATACCCAGGATTTTCAGACTCTTCACTTCGGGAATAGATTTGTCACATATTTTAAGTAATGAAGGTATTGTGTTTCTTTTTCTGGAAAAGTTGATTAGACTGCTTTTTTCTGGAGAGGTGGCCAATTTCCATTTTTTACACCAGACTGAAATTTTATTTAAAGATTCTTGCATTTCGCTTATTGTTTTATACCAATTTGTACCACTATTATATAAAAAATATGTCATCAGCATAAACCAGAAGATGGCTGTCGTGTTGAATTTCAAAAATATCTGACATATAAATCATAAAAAGGAAAGGACTTAAGATACAACCCTGGGGTACACCATAATTGTTTTTAACGATTTTTGAAAAAATGTTCCTCCATTTGATTTGAATTGTTCTCTGATGTAAGAATTTTTGAATCTATCGTAGTAATCTACCAGAGTATCCAACTTTGTTTAATTTAGGAATAAGGCCATTTGGCCACACTGAGTCATATGCTGCTTTAATATCCAACGCTACCAAAATAAAATATTCTTTGCGTTCTCTAGCCAGTATAATGTCATGTTGTAATTGAAGTAATGTATTAATGCTGCTTCTGTGAGGGTAAAAACCATGATGATTAACATGAAAAATTTTGTTTTGAAAACTGAAATCTAGCATTCTATGTAGAATCATTCTTTCTAATAATTTGGCAATTACTGAAGTAAGAGAAATAGGACGGTATGACGAAACTTCCTTGGGATTTTTGTGAGGTTTTATGAAAGGTAGAATAATTGCGTGAGTCCAATCTTTTGGAATTTGACTTGAAGACCAACTGTCATTAAATGATTTCAGAAGGAGATTTATTGCTTTGATGGGGATATGGTTTATTGATTGGAGAGAAATTTTATCATGCCCTGGACTGCTGTTCTTTTGATGAGATATTGCTATTTCTAATTTTTTAAAGAAAAAGGTTTATTAATATCCTGGCTATTGTCCGGAATAGAAATATTTGGAATATTATCGTTGTTTTGTTTTGTGTAATATTGTAAAAAAACAGTTTGCTTGGGATTGTTCGTTTGTTAATATGGTTCCTTTATTTTCAATAATATTAAATGAAGAATAGTTAGGATTTGTTCTATTTTTGATTATTCGGATTATTTTAAAAAGAACTTCAGGAGAAGATATTTTTTCGCAGGTCTTGTGCCAAAAATTTTCTTTACAGGCTTTGATTGTTCGCTTAAGTTTTGCGCTTACTTCTTTATATTTTACCCAGTCTTCTTTAAATTTTTTCCTTGCTTTATTAAGGAGTTTTCTTTTTTTTTTCTCTTAAATGCCCGCATGCTGCTGTCCACCATGGAGCTCTTGAACTGATCTGTTTCTTGAGATAAGATTTGAGCTTTTTTAATTTCTTTTATATTATATTTATAATTTATTTATTTTTTCATTTAAATTTACATTTTGTTGAATAATATTGATAAATTTGTTTCAATTTGTTTTTTGTTTAAAATTGTTAGTTACTGAGCTGTTTGTTCTTTTGTAATTAATAATTATAGGGAAGTGGTCACTTCCAAAATTATCGGTATTTGTGGACCAGGATAAATCATAATTTAAATCTATAGATGCTAAAGAAAGATCCATAGATTTAAAAATTCCCGATGAATGGAGATAAGTTGGACTTTTATCTCGTTTAATAATATTAAGTCATTTTCAATTATCCAGTCAAATATCTTTTTTCCAGAAGCACTGGAATATTTTGATCCCCATATTTCATGAGATGCTTTGAAATCTCCCAATATCAAACTGTGATTATCAATATATGATGCTATTTTTGATAAATTGATGTCTTTAAAGTTACCCGGTGGGATGCATATCTTAAAAATTGTGATAGGAACTAAATCTATCTGAACTCTGACTATTAAAATTTCTAAGTCTTCACTAATTTCTGAGAATATTTTTATTGCGCTAATATCTTTATTTAAAACTATCATTAACCCTCCTCCTCTTTTGATTTCTCTATCAATTCTGAATATATTCTTATTGGGAATTGTGAAAATATCATTTGGATGTAACCAGGTTTCTTGAATTATTAAAATACTTGCTTTTTGAAAAATTGGAGCGAAAAGAATATCTGACCTCTTGTTTTTAATTCCACGTGCATTCCATTGGATTATGTTCATGATTTAAAACGGAAAAAAGGTGCGATACTACGAATTAGTTTAAAAATTCGAAAAAAGAAAGTAGATTAATATTGAGTTTTTAGCGAGAATATAAGAAAATTTGATTATTTATTTAAGTTCCTTTATTTTTTTCTACTACACTATCTAATGTATTTCCTCTCTGTTCTGATATTTTCTTGAATCTTTTTGCTTTTTCATTCTGTTTTCTATTTATTAGACAATCATCTTTTTGAATTGTTATATTGGATGCAACTTTTTTTAGGGTGGATTCCATGGTATTCATTAGGGAAGAAAATCTTAAATTTATTTGTGCTACCACGGTATTCAGTTCAGTCGTGAAGCGTTGTACTATTTGTTCTAATTTCTTTTCGAATACGTTATTGTTTTCTTCAAATTTCAACTCTAATTTCGCAAACTTTTTTTCAAGATTTTCTATCTTCTCTGTTTTATCATTATAGGTTTTGGCCGAGTATGATGTTTTTTTTCTCTTTGGAATTTCTCAACTGCTTCGTTTTTCGAGATTTGTTGCTGTACTTTTAATTTTTAAGATTTCAATTTCTTCTTGATATCTTTTACAATTTTTATCATTAGCTTCATGCCCCTCTCCACAAGAGCTACATTTTCTTATTTTTATTTCTTTGCAATCGTTTACAGAGTGGTTCAGTGAACAAATTCGGCATTTTATTGAGCTTCTACAAAATTTTTGAATGTGTCCAAATTTCCAACAGTTTGTGCATTGCCTAGGTTTTTCATAGTAGAGAGTAGTTTTAAACATTTCAAATCCTATTGGAACTCTTTCGGGAATACTGCATCCAATTTGGGTAACTTGAACTGTTTTGATAGGTTTAAATCCAGAATCTGTTTTTTTTTTTTGGTAAAGCGTTGGATATCAAAAATTGTATAATTGTAATTTTCGAATTCCGATTTTATGTCGTCTATTGTATATTGTGTGTCTTTTCCTTGTAATATATAACTACTGGTTAGGCCAGTAAAGGACAATCTTGTACTTATTTTTACACCATTAATTTCTTCAATTTTTAAAGCTTCTTTGGCGGTCTCGCAATTATTTGTTTTAATTATGATCTCACCGTTTCTTGTTTTGCGGATACTTAGAATATTTTTTTTAATTGTGAACTCTTTCATTATACTTTCTTTTAGTTTAAGTGGATTACCATTCTGAAAGCCATTTTCTGATTTTAAGAAAATTGTAATATTTGGACTCGTGTTTAAATTTTGTCTTTCCGCAAACTTGGTCAATATTTCTATATCTGTGAGATTACACCTATATTTATTGAATGAAAAATTTGCGTTTTCATTTTCTACTTCCATATTATTATTTGGGTGAGGGTAGTCACCCATTTTGTCTTCCCTACTCCAACACTCAAAATTGTATAAATACACTATCTTGTGTAAATAATTAAATTAAAAGCTCTCTCTCTTATCCGAAGATAGAATAAAAATTATATGAACTAAATTTCAATACAAAATAAGAATTCAAAGCGATCTCACCCGCTCGAAAAGTCAAAACTATCTGTTGTGGAAGTGGTCCCTATGTGTTTTTGTCTCAGGAAACCAGACGAGGATGTTGATACAACTCTTTTATTTCCAAACTCGGTTACTCAGGGAGTATGTCGGAACACTTACGATGGGCACCGTTTCTGCGCTCTCGCTCGTCTGATCTCCCACACACACTCTGAAAAACTTAATTCGCGTTTGTCTTAATACACTTATTCACCACCGCGCGGCGCCCACTGCGCATGCTCGAACATACCCCCGGCCTTGCAATATTAATATTCAACAATAGCAATACAGTTTCACAATTCACAACAAGTTTCACAAAAATTACACAATTGGTTTCAAAATTATTATATATATAAAAGGTACTATAAATTTTCAGTAAAAAAAAAAAAAAAAAAAAAAAAGTTAAAATTACAATAGCACAATTTAAAGATAAACACATAATTTCTTAAATGGAAATTAACCTTAATTATTTACATCTATAGGTAGAATACAGATCTTAGTTATGGGCCTCCTAAATTCTCCGTTCTTTGTTTTAATCCTGACTGTTCTCACTTTACCATCAGAACCATGATAGACCTCAACGACGCGCCCTAAAAGCCAGTTGCAAACTGGTGTAAAATCCTCCTTTACAATTACCATTGTACCACACATTACATTGTCCTTCTCGATCATCCACTTTCCTCTCTGTTGGAGAGTATTCAGATAATCGGTACTCCATTTTTTCCAAACTACCTGAATTACCTTTGTTGTTCTCTGCCAACGGCTTAATCTATTGTCACTAATATTAATTACTAGGGGCTCAAGAATAGAATTAATTGATCTACCAATCAAGAAATGCGCAGGCGTTAATACTTCAAAGTTATCAAAATCATTGGATATTGGTGTAAGGGGTCTGGAATTTAAAATTCCTTCTACCTGGATAATTACTGTTTCAAACTCCTCGTAGGTGAGTCGGGATCTTCCCAGTGCTCGCTTGAGGTGATATTTCACTGACTTTATGCCCGCCTCCCAAAGACCTCCCATATGTGGGGCCCTTGGTGGAATAAAATTCCATTCAATACCTTCCTCAGTGAAATATGCCGCCAGATTTTGATCTGGAAAGTTAAGGGTCTTATAAAATACCTTTAGTTGAGAATTCGCACCAACAAAATTTGTTGCATTATCCGTAAAAATTTTGGAACATTTTCCTCGCCTAGACATGAATCTCTTAAGGGTCGCAATTATTGCATCCGAAGTCAAATCGGAAAGAATTTCTAGGTGGATGGCACGAGTCACAAAGCAAATACAAACACAAACATAAATTTTATTCAAAACGCCCTTTCTCTGGTGTTTGTAAGTTACAAAATATGGACCTCCCAAATCTAGTCCAGTTATACTGAATGGAGGGGCCATATTTACTCTTTCATATGGAAGATTGCCCATTATTTGAGAAGAGGGAATTGGTTTACACTTGAAACACACCACACAAGTATGAACCGTTTTCCTAGCTAGGTTTCTACCTCCTAAAGCCCAAAATCTCAATCTTACTGCATTCAGCAGTCCTTGTGGACCAACGTGAAATAATTTCTTATGCAAAGTTATGAAATATATTTTACTTAATTTAGAATTTTTAGCCAGTATAGCTGGATGCTTTTGGCTGTAGGGTATGGAAGCTTTTTCCAGCCTTCCACCAACTCTCAGGATTCCTTTATCATCCTGGAATATATTCAAAGATTTAAGATTACCTGACGGGTCACTTAAGTTAATGCCACTCTGGTCCTGTTTAATAAGCCAGGTTTCTGCATCATTTACCTCACTTGTAGTTAAAGGTCCCCTCTTTTTCACCTTGGATCTGCAATTTTCAATAAATCTATAAATATAAGAAACAATATGTATTATTTTAAAATAATTATTAGAAAGGTCCATAAGATGGTTGAAAAAGTCAAAGTTCTTGGAATTCAGCAATGAAGTCTCCAGAGTTCTCTCAGACACCCTTAGTTCGCAGTCAAAGCCATCTCTCTGGGTTGGTTCTGCAATGACAGTAGTTGAATAAGTACTCTGTAGAAGCTCAGGACCATGCCACCATAGAGAGTCGTCACGAAGCTCCTCAGGAAGTAGTCCTCTAGATAACACATCTGCAGGATTCTGTTCTGATGCAATGTGATGCCACTGGTCACGGGAACTAAGTTGATGAATCTTAGACACTCGATTAGCCACGAACGTCTTCAATTCTCTTGATTCTCGATGTATCCATGAAATCACAATAGTTGAATCCGACCAAAAATGCACAGCTGTAATCTGAAGATTCAATGCCTCCTTCACCTTCTTCATCAATTTAGCGGCAAGAACTGCCCCACACAGTTCAAGTCTTGGAATGGAAATCTGCTTCAGAGGCGACACTCGGCTTTTACTCGTTACGAGACACACTTTGACTTCTCCAAGCGCAGATATAGACTTGAGATAAATGGATGAACCATACGCCTTTTCCGATGCGTCGCTAAATGCATGTAACTCAATGCTCTCCGCTGTATGAATCACAATACATCTGTCAATAGAGATGTTATTCACGGCTTTCAAAGAGTCGATAAATCGACGCCACTCCTTTTGTTCTTTAAAGGAAGTTCATCACTCCATCCCAATTCCAGCAACCACAATCTTTGCATGAATATCTTTGCCCAAGTTATGATCGGTCCGAGGAGACCCAAAGGGTCAAAGATTCTTGCAATAGTAGACAAAACCATTCTTTTGGTGAATGAAGTTGGCCTTTGTTGCTCTATTCTGAAAAGAAAACAGTCTAACTTAGGATTCCAAATGATTCCTAGCGCTTTAGTCTCCTCAGACTCCAAAAAGCATACTCTTGTAGATTGGAAGTTATCTCGGGTAAATTTCCACACCACTTATGAAGATGCATCCCTGCGGTCTTGAACATTTCTATTAATTGATGCTGCAATTCGATTACCTCTTCTATACTCTCGGATCCCGATAGTATGTCATCCATGTAGCAGTCACTCAGCACCACAGGAGCTGCTAAAGGAAAATTATTAGCTTCATCCATCGCTAACTGTTTCAAAGTTCTCGTGGCTAGATAAGGTGCGCTAACTGTGCCGTAGGTTACTGTAGTTAACTCGTACGTTTTTATTGGCTCTCCTATGCCCTTCTTCCACAGAATTCTTTGCAAACACGTTTGCTCCGGATGTATGTTTATCATGCGAAACATTTTCTCTATATCCGTAGTAAAGGCATACTTGTGCTTTCGGAAGCGAACCATAATGGAAAAGAGGTCTTCTTGGACCAGTCCGCCATTAAATTGAATTGAATTTAGAGATTTCCCACTCGTTGAAGGACTTGATGCATTAAAGACAGTTCTCATTTTAGTTGTAGACTTTTCGGGGCGATAAACACCATGGTGTGGCATGTAAAATGAAACTCCAGATCCATCCGCCTTGATTTCCCTCATGTGGCCCAAATCCTCATATTCCTGTAAAAATTTCTCATACAGGGACAAATATTCTTTATCTCTACTCAGTCGTTTCCACAAAGAGTTTAATCTCTGAATCGCGGTTTGTCTGGATTCACCAAGACATGAAGGATCTTCTTTTAATGGCATCGCCACCGTATATCTCCCCTGGTCATCTCTCGAATGAGTGCTTTTAAAATGGTTTTCGCAAATATCTAATTCACTGGTTTTAACAGAATCTATTTCTACATTTTCGATTTCCCAAAACTTCTTAATTGAATGCTCTAGATTATCCGCAGCCTGAATAAACCCACAATGTTCTTTTCCCTTCGCGTCTGAAGAAGTAGATCCGGAAACGATAAATCCGAAAACAGTGTTTTGAAAAATAACATTTGAACCCTCCGTCTTGAACTGTCCGGGTAACATTAATTCATAAAATACTTCTGCACCTAATAGCATTTGCACGCGCTCTGGAATATTGAAATTTTTGTCAGCTAATTTAAGATTGGGAATATTATTCAGATTAAAATCGATTTTCGTTGTTGGAACAAGATCTTCCGTTATTGTAGGTACCAAAAAAAAAAGTCTAATGTTTTAATGTAACTCCCTTCTTTATTGCTAATAGATACTGAAACACGCGAGTCTATTGGAATTACTGTTTTGTTTAGTCCCGAAACCGAAACATTAGTCTTGTATTTTTCAATCCAATTAAATCGCATAAGTTGCTCATTAAAAAGTTCGAGGTAGATCCGCTATCTAAAATTGCTTTGACTGGGAATAAACCATTTTCACATTTTATATAACAAATTGCTGAGCTTAGCAAAACACATTTTTTTTTCTGTTTATACTCGTTGCGGTTAATAAGTTATGATTTTCTACTCGTGGTTCGAAGACTGGCGCTGAAGTGTTAAGAGGTTCAAAGGTGGAGTTCCTTACTTCCTGGTTTGGCTGGCGCTCTGTATAATGTATCGTTTTATGATGTCTCTTTTGACACTCAGAGCAAACAAATCTCGATTTACAGTCTTTCGCTCTATGAGATGTAGAAAGGCAATTAAAGCAAAGGTTATTAGTTTTAATCAGATCAATTCTCTTATTTATGGGAAGTTTTAAATACACTGCACACTTATATAATGGATGCGATTCAGCGCAACAAATACATTTAGAATCTTTAATTTCACTCAAAAATACCCTTGACGCGTTTTTCACTGGATTATTTCTAGTAAGAACATTCGGCAAAGTTTTTAAGCTCTTTCCCCGAGAAGTATTATACAAGTCTATCTCTTTGGCAAGCTCTAGTGGGCGAAACCAATCATTTCCTGCTCGAACGGAAATGTGTGACGCTACCTCTTTTTCAAGCGAACTGAAAATTTTGTCGGACACAATAAGATCGTTTAAGTTGTCAAAATCAGAGACCTTTCTTAATTTTAAGTAATACTGCCAATTTGTAATTAAGCGAGAAGTATATTGAATAAATGTTTCATTTGGATGACGCGTAGCTTTTTTAAATTGTTCAAGGAATTGATTTGCACTTGGCTCATATTCTCTTAGTATTATTGATTTTAGTTGTTCATAATTGTTAAGCTCGTCATCTTTAACATATGTTAACACATTTGAAGCTTTTTCTCCCAACAAATTTAATAAAATCTCCGACTTGAATTTCTCGGGCACATTTTTTGATACAAAGGCTCTTTCTAACGAAGCGAAAAAGAATGCCCAACCTTCAGGTCTATTAGGCACCTTCACCGTTAGGATTCGAACACTTTTCACCAACGCATCCAGCGTGTTACAACCCTCACCTGTTCTCTCGTTATCTGAATTAACATTTAAACGTGCTAGTTCAAGCTCAAGCTCTTTTTCTCGTAACCTATTTTCGGCTTCTTTTTTACGGTCTTCCTCTATTTGCATTCGCTTACGGTCTTCCTCTGCTCTCTTACGGTCTTCCTCTGCTCTCTTACGGTCCTCGATCGTATATTGAATTAATTCTTTAACAAATTCAACATCCTCTTTAAAATATTTATTTTCTTTAATAATTTCAGTTAACTCAACGATAGTTACTTTTTCAGCAACAGTCTCACCAAGTTCAAGAGCTACGATCCGAAGATCTTCCTTACGGCAGTTCTTAAACATTTTTCTCTAAAATTAATTTAGTCCTCAATTTATAATAATAAAAAAACACAAAAAAGACCACTACTCACGTCACCTTGAATAGCTCACTTCTCCGGCTCAGCTGGACGGACCATGTTGTGGAAGTGGTCCCTATGTGTTTTTGTCTCAGGAAACCAGACGAGGATGTTGATACAACTCTTTTATTTCCAAACTCGGTTACTCAGGGAGTATGTCGGAACACTTACGATGGGCACCGTTTCTGCGCTCTCGCTCGTCTGATCTCCCACACACACTCTGAAAAACTTAATTCGCGTTTCTCTTAATACACTTATTCACCACCGCGCGGCGCCCACTGCGCATGCTCGAACACTAAATATTTTTAGCACACTTCCTTCACCCACCAGTCTGATATTCGTAACTGTGAAAACAAGGTTATAGTTGTGAAGAAAGTTAATATTTCGATATTTTTTTAAATTGGCAGGTTTGTTATTCACATTGTATTTACATATATAATACTTTGGGGGTTAAAATATTTTTCGGATTCATTACATATATATTCTTAAATAATAACCCATAATAATGAATAAGAATAACTTTAAAGAACATAAAAATCAGTTGATAATACTTTGGTTTGGTTTTATTATTTATGCGATAGTGAAAATGATTTGAGCAAAAATTAGAATTTGAGGCAACTAAAAAAATTTCAACAAACCAGAACACAATACAAAAATCAGCTATATCCAAAATTATTCGACGATAGCCATTTCTTAATGTGTTGATGACATTTGAAGGCTTTGCAAGTGCATATTTGAAAACTACGAAAGCAGTTTGAAAATATATTGGGAGAAATGCAAAGTTTATGTATACTTGTCAAAAACAAGACCATGCTTTAAAGATTTTCACAGTAAATAAATAATGAGTTTATAAAAGAATTAATTATGCATCAATAATTTCCTTATTAGAAACAATTTTAGTTGGATAAGAAAGTTTATTCTATCAACTTAGAGCTAAAAAGTGTATAACTCGTAAAATTTCACAGGTGAATGTCTTCACAGAAAACGCCCAACCCGCACGATCGTGCGGGTACCGTCTACGTTCCAGGATGGGAGCGGGAATTTTTTTTATTTTTTCCAGTGTCATTAGGGTTCATATAGTATTAATAACCAGTTGAATTTAATATTTAAAGATAAAAATATTTCTGGTCTTAAAGGGTTATATTAGGTCGATAATAAAGGGTGAAATAAATGAAACATTGTATAACATTTTAAAATAATGCTGGGTATACATTTGTTTAATTATTATGATACAAATTTTATCGTACTTAAGACATATACAAATTACCAAATCCTTTCCTTTCATCATATCAATTGATAATTATACAAAAATCAAGTCAAAATCATGTTTACAAACCTTACTTTTGATGTGAAATTTACACAAGGATGATTATAATATTTACTATCACATATAATCTCGTATGAGTACAAGATATAATTGTTATTCAGATACTCTGCCAGTTTAATTAATATACAAGCCGCAGCTTCCCTTGAATGAATATATAACCATTAATATCTGTAAAATATAGAAAAAAAAACATCTTTGAGGGCCGATGTAATTAATCAAAAAACGAAATGAAGATTTAAAATACACTACTCGAAAAGGAAATTGTAACCTCATGAAGAAACACACGCAGCTAAACGCAAATTACGCGATGGGTAGACGTGAAAACATGTGCAAATGATTAAACTTAAGTGCGCATCTGGTTACATGATATCCAGTTTCTGGCAATAAAAACTAGCCGCTGGCTCACTTTGTAAGACCAATCAGTGCCGGATTGCAGCATCAGAACTACTGAAGGCGCATAGGATATGTCTCGGAGAAATTTGCGAATTGAATATTACCGAAGTAAAGCGTGAGTTGGAGGAAAAAGGGTTAAGTTTTAGAAATAATCAAGGTGAGAAACACACAAATAAGACCAATAATCGCGGACCACTTATCAGATCAATACCTAGTTCTTGGTCTGAGAAAGGTAGAATGATTAAAAAAAAGTAAAAATGAAAGGTAAGGATATAAGAGATGAAATGAATCTAGGTCAGGAGGACCAGAAAGGAAGGTCCAGAAGGGATCAGAGCATAGAGTAAATAAAAGAAGTTTGTCATCAAATGATTCTAATAGTGTGTTGCCAAGATTAAGAAAGAAAAACCGAAGGGAAGAGGCGGTAACGCCCACCACAAGCGGCTACAATCTGAGACCAAGAAAGGGGAAAAGAGAGGACTCCCGACTGACTATAAAGAGGAAGACACAACAAGGAGGACCGGTTCGATCCAGAAAAGGCAGAGAAACGAGAAACGCCTGCGGAACGAGATTGTATTCTAGAGGTGCATGCCTTCAGTTGGTTGATGCACGAAATTGTCCCTCGTGTTGGGCAAGATATGGGTACAATCCAATAAATCATGGCAAGATAAACGTAGGATCATCTAAGAACACGGAGGAGATACAGTGGATCTTTCAGATACACAACAGATCGCTTTGACAGGCATCCGAAAGGTTCATCGAGTCCCATTTTCTACAGCATATGTTGCTCAAAGCCACATGCCATAATCAAAGTGAGTACCAAACCATCCCCAACAGGTTGCAGGATGAATGTTTGCGCCTACGGCAGCCAGCTACTGAACTTCCTTTAAGCTTTAAGTACAAGATTTCATCTTAACTTGATGAGAACGTTATCGCCACTAGACCAACGATTGACATCGGGTACTATTTTCAGATGATTCCCGTATTTATTTGTGTTTGAATGACGATCGTAAATGGTTGCTTTCTGAGCCTGCCAGCTAATTCAGTCGAGTATATCACCAGGCTTCATTATTTGGGCGTGATATCATATTCAGACAGTGGACATCCCTTGTGCACATTAAGGGCAGTTTAACATTAAACTGGTACGCTGAACAAATTCTTTTGCTTATGATTTTGTCATTTACGTAGGTCATTCCCTGCACGTTATTCCTGCCGGACAATGCCCTACATCATGTCGCACGACGAATTCGCAACGGTTTGAAGGGAAAGTCAGCACAGGTCGGCAGTTTAACTTGATCTATCTTCCATTGTGCATGTATAGACCCTTATCGAACATTCGGTACTCCGGCACTACATGCACAAATCGCAGAAAAATTTAAATCTGCAGTGGACTCGACTTGTCAGGGAATATCTCAGGGTACCATTAACAACCTCATTGACAATGTGCCTTGCCGTTTACTGACCTGCATATTTGCCTGCAAGGGTCCCATTAAATATAGAATAAATTAAACATTCCTTATTAAAGATGTATAGAATTCTCTAAAATATATATATTACTTGCTTTTATATATAAATTTTTAAAAATTACAAACAAAACTTTAAAAGAAAACTTTGAATTTATTGTTTTCGCATTTATATTAACTACAACAAAGTCTCTAATACTCGTCCACAAAACCAAATTAATATTTTCGTGAATGAGAGAAAAACTGAAACTTATACCATCGTATAAAAAGATGGAGGACAAAGTGACACATCCTAACTTTCTTGATGTTTAATGTTTATGTAATAGTGTGGTGAGAGAAATTATCACAAAAATAATATTTGTTACTGTGTTGCTTGTTAGTTTTATTGTGGATATTCATAGAATATTTGAAAACAGAAAGATGGTACAAATTGCTATGTTTTCTAAAATGAATGGATCTATATGTATTTTATCACAGTTGTAAAGGTAAAACACTGGTACCATTTCATTGCAGATGGATTTAATCTTTAAAAAATTCACTCCTCAAAAAAGAAATTGCATCAGCATAAAGGAATATGCGTAGCTTTGTAAACATGATAGGAATGATTGAAGTTCAGTTCAGTTCTAGTTTTATGGGATATAGAGCAACAAAGGCTATTATCCCTGAATATGATTGAGGTAATAACACTCATATGAAAATGATTAAACAAACAAAACAAACAAAAGCATACCCCAGAGAACTGTTTATTATAGAGAAATTTATATATAAAAGCAAGTAATATATATTTTAGAGAATTCTATGCATATTTAATAAGGAATGTTTAATTTTTGCTCTAGCAAAATTTACTAAATAAATATAAATTCTCATTCTCCTTACTATACTTTGTTTAAGCAAAAATTATTCTTATTTTTTTAAAAAAAATACGTCGAATATACCTAAAATGGAAATTTTAATACGATTGTCTTAAAATTTGCTGCTTGTCAGACGGAATCTCGTGGCACAAGTCATAGTTTACCAACTAATAAAGGGTTTTTTTAGAGGTATAGAACTTTAAATTGCAATAAAACAACGATGTATTATTCGATTGACATGAATTTTTTTTTTTTTTTTTTTTTTTTTTTTTTTTTTTTATTCGAAAGATAATCTTGTGGGTATTACACTTTAAATATGATTTCTGGCATATGACTGCCACGGCTGGCTCGGAAGTAGTCCAATCTGGACGTCCAATTTTCGATGACTTTTTCCAACATTTGTGGCCGTATATCGGCAATAACATGGCGAATGTTGTCTTCCAAATGATCAAGCGTTTGTGGCTTATCCGCATAGACCAATGACTTTACATAGCTCCACAGAAAATAGTCTAGCGGTGTTAAATCACAAGATCTTGGAGGCCAATTCACAGGTCCAAAACGTGAAATTAGGCGGTCACCAAACGTGTCTTTCAATAAATCGATTGTGGCACGAGCTGTGTGACATGTTGCGCCGTCTTGTAGGAACCACAGCTCCTGGACATCATGATTATTCAATTCAGGAATGAAAAAGTTAGTAATCCTGGCTCTATACCGATCACCACTGACTGTAACGTTGTGGCCTTCATCGTTTTTGAAGAAGGATTCCACCAGCCCATAAAGCGCACCAAACAGTCAGTTTTTCTGGATGTAACGGTGTTTCGACATACACTTGTGGATTAGCTTCACTCCGAATGCGGCAGTTTTGTTTGTTGACGTAGCCATTCAAACAGAAGTGCGCATCATCGCTAAACAAAATTCGCTTATGAAAATAGGGAACAACGACAATCTCGTTTTGGGCCCATTCGACGAATCTACGCCTTGCTTGATCATATTTAAAATGTAATGTTACAAGATTATCTTTCGAAAAAAAAAAATTCATGTCAATCGAATAATACATCGTTGTTTTATTGCAATTTAAAGTTCTATACCTCTAAAAAAACACACTTTACCTTAGAAGTTGATAAAAGACGAATTAAGTAACATAGCTAAAAAAGATCTTAGTGAAAGATACACGGTTTCATTTATAAAATAAAAATTACTGCTATTTTTTAAAAACCAAAATCATTAATATTTTGAAAGTATTCCAATACCTTTTATTTTTTTTAATTTCATATTGTTTAAAAAATGTAAAACAAGATAAAATAAAAAAAAGTATGAAAATTATTTTATAAAATTATTAATATAAAATTATTAATGAAC
Source organism: Trichonephila clavipes (assembly GCA_019973935.1). Taxonomy (NCBI): domain Eukaryota; kingdom Metazoa; phylum Arthropoda; class Arachnida; order Araneae; family Nephilidae; genus Trichonephila; species Trichonephila clavipes. Next base: position 223,202 of record BMAU01000002.1, on the reverse strand, counting down.
ACTTATTTATCCTTTTATCATTAAAATATTGAGCAAATTATTAATAAATAGGCTGATTAAAATAATAATCTACCATCTTTTCTTTGTCATCACCAATGCAGCCATTGATTCAAATTTCCCTCTAAAAATTGATTTAAATGTCTCAATCAAATATTATGTGCGTTTAAAAAAAAGCAAGGTAAGTTTGGTAATATAAATCCTAGAAGTTATCTGATTTGGTAAATACATAAGGCATAAATCTTGTCTATATACTTCGTGCTTTAGGGTTGGGGGGAATACCAGAAAGGAATCTAGAGGATGATTCAATTTTCTTTGAGAAAGTCAAAGCATATCTTATCGATCATCGCCTAAATATCACTGAATAACTATTGTCTTGCGGTTGAGTAGATGAGAAAGGGCCCGTGCGCACAGAACCACGTCTTGACTTGACAACGCTCAAGTAGCACGGAATTTGAAAGATATAAAAGTCAATTCAAAAACCTTCTTCCTAGTAAAAAACGAAAGATATTTCCTAGTGAAATTAATAGAGAATTTTTTAAATGAGAGAACTTTTCTGTGATAAACTTTGAAAATAAAACTTGGAATAGCTGGACAGATCAGAAAAAAATGCTAATTTTATTATATATTTTCGAGAAAGATAGTAATTATAAGCGTGCTTCCTAAAAATAAGTAATGGATAACTCTACATTAAAAAAAAATGCCTGTGAATAGATTGTTGCTTATGCCACCTGGTTGACAGTAATATCAGAACAAGGTACACAAAATTCATCGTGGTAAAGGGCCAGATTTTTAGTCTGTAGTTAGTCTTAGCTTTGAGCACCGTGCAGGTGTCAGTACAATTTTTCTCGGTTCCACCCCAATTTTGAGGGAGAACACACTGAGAGCGATCAGGAGCTTCCCACCCACCTCCCAGAGCTGAGATATCCCAGTAGTCAAGGTATTGGATCATGGCAGGCATGCCATGAGTTCGAGCCCAGTACCATTAAGGACCCGCCGTGTAGAGCAAGCGATGCACGTTATATCTGCCGAGAGCTGAAACGTCCTCCCGTTGGTGTGGTGTGGTAGTTAGGAGAGAGTGGTGCCAGTTCAGGTGTCGTCCACGTCACTTGATCATGGTTTAAAATTACGTGGTCCGTCACCAAAAGCCCTCGTGTAGCTGAACAGTACGACGTTAATATTCACTCACTCACTCCACCAACCTCACGAGAGGACTTGCGGTTCCACGGCCATTTAGAGTACCCCCATCCCATGAAGGTACAGAGTGTTTTTTTCCAGGTATAGAAGTTTAAGTTGGCATTACTTTCCAAGATGGCGACCGATTTAACAGCTGTCAAGTGATTTATTCTCAGTTTGGTTTGGCAATTCATCATAAATAGACTCACGCCTGAACAACCTTTTCAAATTGTGCAATTTTCTTTCGAAAATAATGGTCGATTTTCATAAGCGAATTTTGTTTAGCGATGAAGCGCACTTCTGGTTGAATGGCTACGTCAACAAACAAAACTGCCGCATTTGGAGTGAAGCTAATCCACAAGTGTATGTCGAAACACCGTTACATCCAGAAAAACTGACTGTTTGGTACGCTTTTTATGGGCTGGTGAAATCCTTCTTCAAAACGATGAAGGCCACAACGTTACAGTCAATGGTGATCGGTATAGAGCCATGATTACTAACTTTTTCATTCCTGAATTGAACAATCATGATGTCCAGGAGCTGTGGTTCCAACAAGACGGCGCAACATGTCACACAGCTCGTGCCACAATCAATTTATTGAAAGACACGTTTGGTGACCGCCTAATTTCACGTTTTGGAACTGTGAATTGGCCTCCCAAGATCTTGTGATTTAACACCGCTAGACTATTTTTTGTGGAGCTATGTAAAGTCATTGGTCTATGCGGATAAGCCACAAACGCTTGACCATTTGGAAGACAACATTCGCCGTGTTTTTGCTGATATACGGCCACAAATGTTGGAAAAATCATCGAAAATTGGACGTCTAGATTGGACTACATCCGAGCCAGCCGTGGCAGTCCTATGCCATGCCAGAAATCATATTTAAAATGTGATGCACAAGATTATCTTTCGAATAAAAAAAATTCATGTCAATCGAATAATACATCGTTGTTTTATTGCAATTTAAAGTTCTATACCTCTAAAAAAACACCCTTTACTATAAATTTACAAGAATCCATGCCTTCTCCGGGATTCGAACCTAGGCCCTACGGCACCGCAGTCAGCGTCACTAGCCACAGTACCGGATGGGCGGCTTGAATAGATTAATTACGCTCATGGCCAATGAACTGTTCTAATTCATTGCTTAATCCCATTCTACAAGTGTTACACATTAGTATGAGTCACATATCAATCTCACATCATAATGAGTCATTGATTCATTATTTTGCGAGGTAAATAGCAGTTGAGGTAAGACTTCTTACTCTAGACTTGTACATGGTTTCATTAGAGATCTTTGAGGCATATTTATGTTAATGCAATGCAGGCTTCTCATGTATTTTAAACAGTGATCTTCAAAGAAGCTTCAAACATAAAATCTCTCGATTATGAGGCATCTGCCTCGCCAAGTCGTTTACTTTTGTATTGTTAACACACTGTAAGTTCAGAAATTTCCATCGTTTTTCTCTAGATAATTCTTGTGTCCTTCCATGGGATATTTTTCCTATTTAAGGATAAGTGTTGTGACGGGGCTTTCATTGCGATTTCAGCTAACAATCCTCTTGGGTTCTTTGGGGCCAGAATGGCAATTCTTTCCAATCAACTCAAGAAGAAGAACGTGGTTATGTAAATTAGGAATCATATATATATATATATTGGAAGTTAGCAGTAAAGCGAGGACTATGTCCAGAAGTGATCGATAAGTAGAGAGGTAGTTGTAAAGCTATTTGAGATAAAGTTTAGAAGAATCCTAAGTCCAGGAATTAACCTATCCATGCCGGTACAGACGAACCAAAAGGGGGTTCGAGACCAAAAGGAACACTGTCGGATAAAAGCCGCTGCATAAGTGCAAAAGACGTAGCTGTTTACCTAGGATATAATAGTAAGTGAATTGATATAAGCTATAAGGAAAGTGCGTATATTGGTGAGATAGGAAATAATATATAAAGTTAGATTCAGTGGTCAATTGCGTGATTATTCGGTAATACGTGTTGCGTCTTCTCATTCTAGATCATCTTACTTAGATTATTATTGTTGCGTATTGTGTTTAAACCAAGATCTTAATAAACAGATTTTAGAATGAATGATTTGAGTGGTTCGTTCTTTCCCACAGAAACAGGTCGCGTGGATAGTGTTGAACGTGTGTCCACACGGGCGGGGGCTTCACAGTGTTAATAATATTATTTTTATTAAATGCCAATTCTTTGAACACATAACTTGAAAAGCTCTAGGATCAGGCCAATAATCTTTTAGACAAATCATTTAAGCAGCACAAATTGAATAACAAATCATTATTTTTCTTTATTTTGGTTAGTTAATATGTGATGAAACCCTCAAAGTCTACATAACTAACTTCGAAGATTTCCCTCTCGGAAGATTTTGAGTCGAACTGGACGAAAAGAGTAGATGAAGACGCTATTAATCTGATCACAAAGAAAAACATTTCTTAAAGATATTTCATTAATAAATTAGTTTAAGTTTATGATGAGAAAATCAACAATTGTGTGTATGTGCGAATTAATACAAGGAATTAAGCTTAATTAAATACTTATCTGATGAAATGAAAATGGATGTAGGCCATCACTCTAATCTCCATAAACATCGACAAGGAGTAAACTTGGAAACTATTTCTTAAAAACAGAAGAAATAGTAACTCTGTCTGCAATATGGTCCGACAGAAGAATTACTATTATGTCTAGATCCCCATCAAATCATTTTACATGGTGTTACACAACTTCGTATCACGTTTCCTATGAAAGAAGGTAACACTTAAATACTCTCAATCCCATTAAAGAAAAACTTCGTTTAAAGAGATAAATCGTGTGAGATAGCCCGTTACAAATACCGTTTGTGACGTATATCATATTTTTTAAACAAAGAAAAAAAATATGTTTGTTTCACTTTTTATATCTCCGTTAAATATTTAGTTGGTAATAAGCAAAAAAGAAACGGTAAATGTGTATTTCTTACTAACATACATAAAATAAAGTATATTTTGGGTATGAAACTCTTTTTTTTTATGTCTGAATATGATTCTCAGTTGGAAACTCAGTTGGAATGTTTTTCCAAGATTCTGAGCGAAGGAAGTTTCTCAACCCTATCGAGTGGCCTTCACATCGGTCAAAACATTTTTATTTACCCTTGCTACATTGCCTTCAACGCCAAATATATACACTGCTTACGTAGAGCGGAAGAAGTGTGTAAACTTATACACACTTCTGGAACACAGAGTTTCCTTCAAGGAGAAAAGGCGTTTTAAAACTCAGATAACAATTAGCTGTCTTATCCAACGAGCAACAAATAAAAAAAAAGACGAGAATGAAATGTCCGAATCAGTTTAGAAGTGTTCTTTTGTAGATATTGATCTCACATATAATCTTATAATCATTTGATATACCATTTTGTAAATAAGATTCAAATGATCACGAATTACTTCGGTACAAAGTAGAAAATTCCATCATTAAAAAAAAGATGTGTATCTATCCTAGTACTTGTAAATTTCATTTAGCTGCAATCAAAATTCAAATAAAAAGCAATTTGAGCGAAATGAAACAGATGGTTGAATAAAATATAAAAGGAGTGTGAGAGAAAACTACAGCACTAAAGCTAAGAAAAAAACCCCGCTCCAAGAAAAGTAGTACATTACAGTCCCAAAAAATCGGTTTGTGGACCGAAGGATGACTGAGTTTGTGAAAATGCCAGATTATCGAGAATGGGATTAAAATAGAACAAGTACGAAATTTTCTTAGAACATACTGTACTGCTTTTGTATGTATTGTTTGCTTGAGAATACATAAGAAAATAAACTACCAAAATACTCTTAAACAAAGGAAAAGTACGTACTTTACGTGAAGGCATAGAGCATTTATATGAAAATGAAAATTAATTAATACATTAATTTATTTGATCTAACATACCTCAAAAAATACTTTATGAAGGTATAAAACTGTTTATAATGAAAATTAAGTAGCAGACTTTGCAAAAACTGGCTACTTTTTTAAAGAAATGCGTGATGTCCAGCTGTCTTCCGTACTGCACTCTGTACGTGAGGTTTTTTCCACCAGCAAGGTTGTGGACTGCCAGGTTATCAAGTGCTGAGTTTTCGGGACTCTGCTGTACATATTTTTTATAGGAGAGTCAAAAAGAGAGAGTATTCTTAAATTCAAAAATAAATTCCATAAATTTTTGCAGGGAAACGTGATAGTTTTTGGTAAAGTCGAAGAGCTTTTTAACAGCCGATTAAAGGTTACGCGATTCGCTCCCCAGTGTCACCGTTTTTCACATAGCCGTGTGCATGTGATGTATGGGGGGGGGGGAGAAGAAAAGGCATAAATAAGTAAATTTCTCTCTGAAATAAGTAAGTCCCCTTCGTAAACACTCTGTCAGGGTAATTTTATTAATTTTCAAAGCCTTCGGAATAGTTTTACTAATTGCCGTACAAAGAAAATAATTGTATTTCGGAAGAACGGAGATATAAAAGTTCGGGGCACATGACGCACCGGTTGAGCGAGACGGATATTTACGCCAGTGGCACTTTAGGGGTTAAGGCAATGCTTTAATATGAATAGGAGTAATATGTTTCAGTAAGAAACTAACTTTTTTTTCAAGTTATTTTAATCCCAAAGAAAAATCTTTCGTAAATCACTTATAATAAATAATATAGTGAGAAATATACGGAATACATCACTAAAGTTTAAATTCCACAAATAAGATTAGAATAGAGAGAGAGCGCGTGTAAAAGTAAGAATTGTGAAGATAATATAAAAATAACCATTCTTGCGTAAAAAAAATAAAGATATTAATATGTGAAGCCAACTGAGATAATTTCTAATTTCTTAAAAAATTTTTTACACTCAAATTGATTGTACATAGTTCTGAACAATATGTGGGATTTTATTTTGCTTGATTTTTCTATGATAAAAAAAGGGATAAAAATAGCATTTGGAAATGTTTTGAGGACTTATTAGCGTCGTACCTTGTGAAGGTCCCTCGGGACCTCACTTTGAGAACAAGAATAATTTTGAGTCACAAAAGAACCAGTAGCCATTTTTATAAATAACTTTCTTTATTTGGATATCTTTCCCAAATAGAATCAAATACTTATTAACAACAACAATGCGAATATTAGGAGGTTTTAAATATAATATTGTTTATATTAACTTAATTAATTAATAATCTAATTAATTAATTCATTAAATAACGATCACGCAGAAATTACCACGATAAGAGATCCCAGAATTATATTCAATAATGTTCTTATTGAACATTTAACTTTAATCTCACTCTTAAAACTTTAATGAGATTTTAAATACAATTTTATATTTACCACTCGGAATCTCAATTCTTCATGAGATAAATTTATCTTCAACTACAATATTTCAATTCAAAATCACTATAACTCTATGTTTCAATATCTATCTCCTACTGCTCTAACTTTACTATTTCGTTTGACTTAAATACTGAATCTAATCTGCATAATAAGGAATCCTGTCCGCTTTTTGGAGTTGATTGGAAATAGGTAGGGAATTAAATTTCCCTAAAAAGGTCGGTTCAGAAGGTTAGTGATAAAGTTCCGTATAGATTCGTCACAATCCCCTCCAAAAAGAAAACGGGATTTATTCGAAGGACTCATATGTCCTGAAAATAAATTACGTAAATCCTATCTTTGTCCTACGGTACCGACGATAATAATTTCTAACTGTATATTACTGAAACATCTTCCGTAATGAAAAATGACAAAATTAAGAATTAGAATTAATTGCCAAACCTCATAATATTTTACAAGTTTAAATTAATCCCTGCACTCTATCCATTCGGCGAAGGGGGCATGGGAAAAACCACCCTAGTGGTGGCAAAAAACCAGCCCCATAGAGTATGACTTATACATTATACAAAAAAGAAATACAATACAATCTTCTGTGGCACTGGAACATCGAAGACTTCAGGGTCAGCTACCCTGAAAGATTGATATCCATTTGAGAAGTAGGTAAAAGCAGACATGAAGTTATACATTTGTTACATGAATGTCATATACTATAAATATCTGGTTCCTTTGCCTTCCCATTCGAAAAACTTGATGCGCTAGTTAGTGTTAATGGTTAATCCTATCTAACTTCGCCGCGCTCCAAGGCACCAGATGTGAAACAAAACATAGAAACACACATAGCATATAATAATAATCATTTTGTAATAAACAAATAACACAAACAACCAAATGAATTGTCGCATCTTAGCGAAGTCATACATCGAAGTAAACAAATGCAAAATTTACAGATGTTTTCTCCAAAATACAAAAAGTAACACAAAAGTCGTTTTTTCTGGTATAGAAAAAAAACACACAATGTAGTGTCCACTTTTGTCAGTCTTCTTAATTTTAGAGTCCGCCCGTGACTTGCTTTAATTGCAAAAATTCTTCATTTGTTCGCATTGTGAAGATAAAGAAACAATACAACCTGGATTTTGTCTGTTAAATCCTATGCACTGGATCTCCATTCAACGCTTCCATACTGAGGCTTCTTCTGCGGAATGTGCTGCCAGGTATGCCGTTGATTTCGATGTTGCTGAGTTCCTCATGGATTCCGTCTTTTTCTTGTATACGGCTCCGTAGATAGTATGGGCAAGGTCTCCTTGTATTGGTTTGATTCGACCGGACTGGTTTCTCCACTTGTTCGTTGCGTCTTCTCGTTGTCGCTCTGGTCTAACGGGTCTGGTTATCACGTCCACTAACTTCCATTCGGGATCCGCTTGTAGTCGTAGCAGTCCTGCGATCAGGCAACTTTGATGGACCTGCAATGGACTCTACTCCTGGTGAAGAGGTATTATGTTTTTGAAACTTATAATTCTTGGACGAGAACGAGGAAGGGATCGACCTCTTGACTCCTTGCCCAGGAGCGTGTCTTTTCCGGTCCTGATGATCAGATCCTTGTCGTGATCTCTTCTTACATATCTTGGACCGTTTTAAAGCTTGGTCCTTCGACGCAGTACTATTAATTTTACGTTTATTTCTGGGGATCTCCCGTGTGGTGTTACCCTGCCGTGATCTACACCCCTCACTTTCCTGACTAGAGGTTTTCCTATGCTCTTTAAACTGTCCTTGATGTGATCTATTCGACCCATGACTAACTTCTTGTTCGTCATACAGAGTTTCTACCGGACTATCCGAACTAATCGTGTCTGACTGACGAGGTCGGTACACTCGAACCTGATCAATATTAACAGTTATATTTCTTCCGTTTTTCCAAATAACTAAATTATTTCCTTTATTTCTAAAACTTTATAGGGACCTTCAAACTTAGGCATAAATTTTCCCACCTGTTTCCTACCCGCAGCACTTAAGAAATGTGTTTGAAGTAAAACCAAATCGTTCACTTTGATGTGAACATCCCTCCTTCTGAGATTGTAATGTTTTTCCCAAGACTTATGTTTTTTTTGCATATTTCGTCTTGCCTCATCGAATAATCTTTCGATGTTACTACCAACATATTTCACATCCTCCGTAACATTTATGAGCTTGTTAAACGGAGTTATGATTTTCCTTCCCAAAAACAACTCAGCCGGAGTTTTATTTGTCGTCTCATTTATCGCCGTGCGCAATGCGAAAGCGAACTCGTGTAGAAATTGGTCCCAGTTTTCATGATTTTCTTCAACAAAAGAAGCTATCATTTGAACTAAATTTCTATTCACTCTCTCCGTGAGATTAGACTGTGGTCGGTACGTTACCGTTTTCATATGTTTGATGTCCAACCTGTGACTGAGATGTTCAAATACGTCAGAAATAAATTGGGGGCCGTTATCACTTATCAAAGAAATCGGAGCTCCGTAACGCGCTATATAGGTATTAAAAAAAAGGCATTAGTTATTGTCTGGGCTGAAGCTTTACGAAGAGGAATCAGCTCACACCACTTAGTGAAGTGGTCAGTTATAACTAATATGAATTTATATCTCTCGGGTCGGGATGCGGGGTAGGGGCCTAATAAGTCTAGCGTTACAATTTCATTTGGATATTTCGAAACTATAGGCATTAAACGACCAGCTGGTAGCGCGTTTTTATAATTAAACTTTGACACCGGTCACAGGTTGAAACATATTCAAATATATATTTTCTCATAAATGGAAAATAGCACGTGTCACGAAGTTTAAGATATGTCTTCCTCTTTCCGAGATGTCCTGCCAGTGGCAGATCATGAAATTCTTTCATTATATCCTTTCGAAGAGAACCAGGAATATAAACTCTTAGTTCTCCCAGATTAGAAAAATACTTCGCGTAAAAGAGGAGACCATTTATTAACTTGAAGTCCTGGGACCAACTCTCGCATATCGTCGCATTAACAGAACCGTCATCAGGGTTTTCTAAGTATCGATAAATATGTCCTAATTCAGGATCTTCCCTCTGTTCCTTAATGAATTGTTCACGGGAATTTATTGCGAGGGCTCTAAGAGCTGCGCACGAAATTTGCGACCCCTCGACACTGTCTACCGGATTTCTTGATAAAAGGTCTGCGACCACGTTTTGAACACCAGGTCTGTGCTCCCATTCTATGTTAAACTCTGACAATTTCAATGCCCATCGGATCATCCTACTTGATAAATTCTTACCATTGGTTAACTTCGTTAACGCTGCGTGATCTGTAATCACTTTCACAGGTAGGGGTCCAAAATAAGTTTTAAACTTATTTAGAGCCCAAATTACCGCCAAACATTCTCTTTCGGTAACCGTATAATTACGTTCTGCTTTATTAAGGGTTCGAGACGCGAAAGCAATAGGTTTTTTGATTTTGTTGAAGCACAGCACCAATTCCGACCCCACTAGCATCAGTGAATAAATTGAACTGTTCAGAAAAAATTTGGTAATTGCAAAATCGGTGCCTCCGTTAGTGTGCGTTTGATCTGAGCAAAAGAATCCTGTGCTTCTCCCGACCAGTTAAACTTCGCCCCCTTTTTTTAATTGGTACAATGGTTCGCATATATCTGCGTATCGCGGAATAAATTTTGGTACCAACCCGTCATCCCTAAAAATTTTGACACTTCTCTATTATTTTTGGGAGGTTTCATTTCCGTAATTGCCCGAATTTTCTTATTGTCAGTTTCGATTCCTTCTCTACTAATAATCAGGCCTAAATATTTGAGTTTGTCACGAGCGAAGTGACATTTTTCTTTATTTAACGTTAGCCCTGCGTCTCGTAATAAGGTAAAACCCGAGTTAAATGATCAAGAGGGTCTTTGAACGATGGAGATGTTATAATAACATCGTCCATGTAAACGGACACGAAACGCCCAATAACAGGTTGGAGGATTATATCGATAGCCCTTTGGAAATTAGGCGCCGCCCCAGAAAGACCAAAAGGCATGCGTAGGAATGCAAAAGTGCCATTGCGAGTGATAAACGCTGTTTTTTCTATGTCCTTTGGACTAATCGCCAACTGAAAATAGCCACTTCTGAGATCTAGAGTGGACATAACGTTGGTGTGAGGATATTGGTGAGTAAGTCATCAATAACTGGTAATGGATATCGAGGATATTTGGTAATTGCATTTAGTTTCCGATAATCGATCGCGAAACGATACGCCTCGGGAGAATCTGGAGGAAGGTCATTGTTCTTTCGAGTTAATACGACTGGAGATGCATAGGGCGAATTAATAGGACAAATTGTACCATCCTGTAACATCTTATCTATGTGATAATCAATAATGCCTTGTTTGACCCGGTCGTACTTGTATGGTCTCGACACTACCGGTCCCTTATCTCCAGTATCTATCTCATGATATACAACATGCGTTAATCCCGGTTGATCGGAAAATAACCCTTTAAAATTATTAAATAAGGCTTTTAATTGCCTCTGTTGCTCGTCATCAAGTTTCGAATCTTCAATGAGTTTCTCCCCTTTAGGCATTTGTTTGATCAGATGATCGGGAATGATCAAGGATTTCTGATCAAAATCTAATGTTAATCGCGACGCTTTCATAAAGTCTATCCCCAAAATGCACTGATACTGCATGTTATCAAGTATATGGAATTCCCAGGGTTTCTGAAATTCCCTGATTCTAATTTGTAATTCGACTCTACCCAAATGACTGCACGGGGCTCCTTGTGCTGTCACGACTCTGTCTTTCGACGAGGTCGGTATGAAAAATAATTGCGGTATACCTCCTCCGAAATAAAAGATTTCTCCGCTCCCGTGTCCCATAGTGCTGTAATAAAGGTTTCATTTAATAGAATAGGGACATACGGTAATTCGATTGGGGTCATTCTTATAGAGGATACTCTGATAGGCCGATGATCCCAAAGTGGAGGATTTTCCGTACCTCGCGATCGATTACCCCCATATTCACATCGATCGCTTAAAAGTTTAAATTTCTACTTCGTTCATTTTGACCTCGAAATGAACTATTTCTCGACCCACTTTGTCGACCGCCTTGACTGTGGACTGGTTGATCCGATTGTCCACCTTGGCGTCTACCTTCGAATCTGCGATTTGCGAAACCTTGGTTTTCGAATCGATTAAATTCCCTTTGTGGTCGGCTATTATTGGTGTATCTCTCATTATTTCTGTTTTCCCTCCAATTTTCCTGTCTATGTCGGGAATTAAAACGATTGTCTTCATGAGGGCCTGAACTTCTAAATCCCTCACTCGAACCTCTGATTTGTCTATGCATAAAACGTTCTTCGTATTTATCAACGATTTGTAGGAGATTGGCAGTATTTCGTGGATGTCTAACTTCGACATAATCCAAAATTTGAGGTTCTAATCGACTAACGACGTGATCTATTAATTTTTCCTCCGACATTTCTAGTTTAAGGACTTTATGAATTTTCAACAATTCATAAATAAAGTCCGAAGGTTGTTGATCTCGTCTTTGTGATGAGGAATAAAATCGCGATTCTAGTTCTGACCTGTTTCTGACCACGGGAAATTGTTCCGACAATGCCTGTTTTAAGTGCGCGTAGTCTGTTGTCTTATCTTCAATGACTCTATAACCTAGAACTTCGAACCAGTCGAGTGCCCGTCCTTTGAGATGACCCTTCAAGTAAGCACATGCCAGTTGTGCAGGTATCTCATAATACGCGAGATTATGATCAATATTCTCCAAAAAATCATCTATGTTCTCAATTCCCGAAAAATATTGTTCCGGAATGATTCTAAAACTGGATCCGACTCTATTCTCGGGATTTATACGTTGGGCGCCATTGTGAAGGTCCCTCGGGACCTCACTTTGAGAACAAGAATAATTTTGAGTCACAAAAGAACCAGTAGCCATTTTTATAAATAACTTTCTTTATTTGGATATCTTTCCCAAATAGAATCAAAGACTTATTAACAAATTCGACTACTAATATTATGAGGTTTTAAAGATAATATCCTTTAAATTAGCTCAATTAATTAATGATCCAATTAATTAATTTATTAAATAAAACGATCACGCAGAAATTACCACGATAAGAGATCCCAGAATTATATTTAATAATGTTCTTATTGAACATTTAACTTTAATCTGACTCTTAAAACTTGAGTGAGACTTTAAATTCAAAATAATAGTTACCACTCGGAATCTCAATTCTTCATGAGGTTAATTTATCTTCAACAACAATATTTCAATTCAAAATCACTATAACTCTATGTTTCAATATCTATCTCCTACTGCTCTAACTTTACTATTTCGTTTGACTTAAATACTGAATCTAATCTGCATAATAAGGAATCCTGTCCGCTTTTTGGAGTTGATTGGAAATAGGTAGGGAATTAAATTTCCCTAAAAAGGTCGGTTCAGAAGGTTAGTGATAAAGTTCCGTATAGATTCGTCACAACCTTGCGAAAATCTCTGGGGACCCCGTAATTTTGAGCCTTGGTCATGTGACGAGGTCGCACCTGAGCTGTCATTCTACTACTCTTTAAACTTCCACACCAAGCCTCGTGAGTTCCGACAAATTTAACATGCATCAGTTCCTCAACACGGCGGGTCTTAAGTTAAAACAGGAATTAACCCCTCGAAGCTGCAGAAATAGCGTCGACCACGAGATAGCACCCCTGACCACTCTGCTTGATGAAATTGACTGAAAAAACCCCTCAAATATAATTGAAATATAACGCAAGATATAAAAACACGTTTTTATTACTAAATGCAAATTCATGCCATTATAAAAAGTAAACAACTAGTGTTGTCATACAAAAGTACAAAAAAGTAATAACATTAAATCAAAGGCTTAGTTTCTACTCTGCTACTCCTGCTGAGGGAAATACTTTGACGACATTAAGTCTTAAAGTATAATTCTAAATGAGTATTGTTACTAAAAAAATAATTTCGAAATATTAGGAAAATTCATAGAAATTTTTCTAAAAATGCTAGCAACAAAAATTGCACAAATGATTTTATTTATCAATTCTATGAAAAACATACCTAGTTTCTTTTTTTTATTACGTTTTGAAATTATAGAACAAATGAGTAGATATTTGCTTTGTTGAACTAATGTCTAATATTAGTAGGTAACAGCTTGATGGATTTATAATTTAAATCATATTCATATCAAGAGAATCACTCCTGAGTGTATGTATGAGAGAGAAATTGTTATTTCACTTTAAAAACTTCTAATTCATTCTAAACAGAAGTTTCGGTCCTGATTAGGTTTTAATTAATGTAAAATAGCATTCTTTAACCTCACACTCAATTGACTATGGTAGAATTGAATCTGTAACTTGTGTGGGGCTCTCTGACCACTCTGACCCCCATACCCCCGATATTATTACACCTGAAAATATCAAGCTTAAAAAATTAATAATTGAAAGTTTTAGCTAAAAAAGTCACTGCGAATATTTCTCTATCACTAAATACGATCCCATTTCAACATTACCCGCTAAAAGTAAATTTTTTAAGTAAAATACTTAACGAAATTTGAATACTTAGAATACTTAGGGTATTTTTTTCAAATAAATTGCAAGGTTATGTTACTTAATGTAATAAGTTTAAAAAGGAAGAGTATTCACACATATTTTCTTAGAGAACTAAAATAGCAAGACTTTAGGCAAATGTATAAGAATTTAACAATGTAACTCCTACATTATTTTTCCCTCTCGATTCATTTAAATAAATTCCTTTTATAAAATATTTTTCAAGATAAATTATTTATATCAACACAAGCAGTTTTCTTTCCTAAAAATATCCTTTTATATTACTTGAATGATTGCGTTCTGTTGGGTCCTAGCGAGTATTACCCTTCAATACGACGCTGGCTTTTGTTTCCCGCTAAATAACGTCAAAACGTCAAGTGCATCCGCCCCGGAAAACCTCGAATTCTTTCTTCACTTAAAAGTTTCCTGTCCCTCTTTTTCCCTCTTTCCTTCGACACAAATGGCACGCAGAACCAATTTTCCTCTATTACATTCTGCTCTGGTGAAACAGCATAGCATAGCATAATGCACTCATTCACCACAAAGATATCAATCTTCTGTTGCTATAATTATTTGTATTTCATATCATTGGTAAGATCATTTATGTCATTGTTTTGACCTTACCACACACGTAAATGTAAAAGTTTGTTGTAGATGAAACCATTTTGCTTAATGATTCAGCGATGAATTATTTTTTAATAATCTACTTTAATTTTTGGTAATAGTACAGTGTACTTTTGGTGGAACATTAAGCAGCTAAGCTTTCACGGTCTTTAAATGTATATTTCCTTTGAAAAGTATGCAATTCACAGAAATGAATTTTGTTCATGAGCTTTCGTTTTGTCGCGATGCTTGTACCAATAATATTGCAAGGCATGAAGTTATAAATTTACTCAAAAAATGTGCATGTTTCTGACTTCTGAACATATAACTTGAAAAGGAATAGAAGCATATTAGGGTGTCTTTAACTCCACTATAAAAATGAGCCATATTTAGTTAATATGCATTTAATGACTGATAAGAACTATTCACATTTAAAAAACAATTATTTTCTGTTTGATAAAAAATTGCCTTAAAGTATTTTTAACCTTTTCGAAGACTAAATTTAAATCACAATTGCATATTTATAACTTTGAGCATATTGGGTAATAAAAAAAATATTTATTAGACATTATAATTTTATTTATTACGCAATATTAAAGAATAACTACAGTAATAAAATAGCATACTTTTAGGCTTAGGACGGAAATATATATATATATTTATATATATATATATATATATATATATATATATATATATATATATATATATATATGCTTAGGATTTTCTAACTCTTTTTCGCGAATATTGTGATTGCCTTGTTATTGCTTACGAAGTTTCAGCATTTTGAAAATGTTTGCCTTTATTTCAGCTAGAAATATACCTATATTTCATTTCATTCTCTTTTATAATATGAATGAAAAGCCTTACTCAAATTAAAATTTTAAATTAGGAAATGAATATGCAAGTCAGTTTTTGATTCTTTTACAGTTTTGTAAGCGTATCTTCATATATTCGCAATACATCCAAAAAGAGATAGAAATATTAAAAGAAATGTATGTAGAGAATGAGAGAGGTGTAAAATCAAAACTCTTTAAATGTTTATTAAGCTCAATGCTTGAAATTTACGTAAATGCATTAACACCAAAATACATATTTTCTCTTTCATATTTAATTTATTTTAGCAACACGAGGGTTTTAAATAGTCTCAAGGGAGTTATAAAATTAATCTAAATTTAAAAAAATAAGGCATAATATATATAAATAAAAATTCTATCTAAACATATTAATTTATGTTTAACAATGATGCATAATTTTTCAGTATTTTTACTGAAACTGAAAATACATCTGTTATAACTTACCATTAAGAAATTTTCAGAAGATGCGAATATTTAAATCATTGATTATAATAGATTGCAATTATCATCTGTATGCTGTTTTGCAGTTATTTTAACAAAATAAATTCATTCATACACACAAACATACACAGAGATAAATAAAACAAGTTATTTTTTGTCCATAGATGCATACTAACTGCAGAGAGTAAACATTTTATAATGGCAGAATTTTGTAAAATGTTTAATTGGTTCAACATATACAAACTAAACATTTAAACCACATTATCTCTTTCTCGTCAAGGAATTTTATCCTCTATTATTTTATCATGTACTTCATAAACACACATTACGGAAGTGCAAATATTAATTTTCGCCGGAATCTCAAACCCAAACAAACAACCACTGGTTGAAATCTAGTCACAATCTCATTTGCATTTTTTTCAAAAAAACATTTGGTACTTGACTTTTAACCTTTCATTACCAATTGACATTAGGTAAAGTTTAATATGTGGGGAGGGGAGGAGAGGGGGAGATGAAAACGATAAATTTAAAAAGGAAATTTATATAGGACACTCTATAACTGGGATTCCTAACAAGGTCCCGGTGGACCTTCTGGAGTCCATGGAAAAAAAAAGAATTTCGAGGGATTATTTGAGATGGATGCTAATTTGTTCTGTTGTAAAATTTTGTTTAAGTTTTAAGGATTGTAACGATTAGATAATAATATATATATATTGTAATATGTACAAAAATGTTAAAACCGGCATAAGGAGAAGTGATCTCTCTTCTAAAACTGAATGTCGTCATATAAAATAAATAAAACAT
The DNA here is from genome assembly GCA_019973935.1 of Trichonephila clavipes. NCBI lineage: Eukaryota > Metazoa > Arthropoda > Arachnida > Araneae > Nephilidae > Trichonephila > Trichonephila clavipes. Next base: position 206,447 of record BMAU01000002.1, on the reverse strand, counting down.
AAATCTACTAAATCACACTTTTTTCTAATTTTCTGTGTTCATAATCTTAGTTATATACCTTAAATTTCTGTGTGCACAATTATTAGTTGTGTACATTATATGCTGTATATATTATCGAGAAAAATGTAAAGGAATCTATGAAGAAAATTATCGTACTTGAAAAAACACGCATGTTTAAAAAGTTGCTTCCCACACTCTACAGGGGTGTCCAACCTACGGTCCGGGGGTCGCATGTGGCCCGCCTTGAATAATTTTGTGGCCCGCGAGATTCTTTACAACTTTACAAAATTTGACTACTTTGTACAATATTTTTGTTCAAAGATTTTTTTATTTGTAAAAAATAAACTCATAACTGTTATTATTTTATCACGTTGCGTCTGTTACTGCGAACATCTTTTTTTTCCAAATTGAAATTTATCAAGCATAAACCATGCTCAAACTTAACGCACGAAAATCTGCATCATCAATTACGATATGCAAATACTCATGCATTGAGATCGATTTTCAAAAACTAAGTGAAAGAGTTGAGAAACAGATATCTCACTAATTAAATAAATTAAACATTATTTGATCAATGCATTATTATTATTATTATATTATCTATGTTTGTATGCATGAAAAACAATGAAAACAATAACAATATATCAGTCTGTTTTAAATTTTCACTCCAACAAATGTTTGTAATGGATCCAAATCTAATATAAAGATATGTATTTTAAATGCGGCCCGCGGGGTTGTAAAGTTCTTCCGAAGTGGCCCGCGAGGTCATTTGGGTTGGCGACCCCTGCTCTAGAACATAAAAAGTGATGAATAAATAGGAATGATCTAAATGAGATGGAATTGAGAGAGAGCGAGAGAGAGAGTATACATAAATCGTGTGAAAGAATATGCAAATGACTAAGTTTTGATGCCTAATGACTGTCTAGAGCTCAAGCGCAATGCAACGGAGCATCGGGATGGTGTATGAAACAGAGGACTTTTCAATGTTAAAGCATACATTTCGTGTGAATGTAGTTGTGTTGACACACCCAACGGCTGCATAAGTATTTCGTAGATGAATTCGCAAGTAGTGTAAGTAGAGACCCCCTCTGAGAGAGAGCATGAAATTGGATTAAAGGAGGATCTCAGGATCGCTTGACATTAGGGTCGGAGAAATGTTACCATTGAGACAATGTTGGCTAGAATGGTTCAATCTTACCTACACAAAGCGTCAAGAAGGTGCAACTGAGAGCAACGATAGAATGCAAAGACAGAGTGATCATCCGAACGGCGCTCACTGCCCTTGATGAATACTTATCAACGTTCTGAGGCAAAACCGGAACAACAGTGACTGCAATGACCATCAATACGCGACTCAGTGAAAAGAGCCGAGGTCACAGAGGTCATTGCACTTACTGCCCTTCACCATTACATACCACCAGGCGCGTTTGCAATGATACGAGGTGCGTTCAACCTGGAATTTTACTGACTAGAATAGACTTATTTTAAGCGAATTGAGCCTCGATGGCCATCGAAGACGTGTCTGGAGACGTTCAAGACAGCGGTGGGATATTCATCTGACTGTCGTCTACCACACAGTCCAATAATCAGGTGTTATGGCGTGGGGAACCATTTTTTATTTGATAGCCGGACCTCTCTTTGGTTGTCTTCTGTGACCCTTACAGCCCGAAGGAACATCGATGAGATCCCGCGCCCATTTTTACTTCCCTTCTTTACATTTACATTCCCCCAGGGTGTTTTCCCTCAAAATTAGGGTAGAACCAAGCAAAATTGTACTGTCACCTTCATGGTGCTCAAAGCTAAGGCTAACGACAGGCGTAAAAATCTAGCCCTTAAACGCGATGAGTTTCGTGGACCTTGATCTGATGTTACTGTCAATCAGGTGTGGCATAAGCAACAAGAACATTTACATATAACTTAGATTTATGTTTTAACTGAATAATGCCCCCCCACAAATGGCACGTCTTTCAATTGTTTGTTTTTGTGCTTCCTCAGATCCTCTTCTTCTGGCATGATCACCAGATCTCTCGCTAATAGAGCTTGTTTGTGTTTCAAAGAGCATGCGACTCCGACCTTTCCTGAATAGCGCTATTCTAACTTGTCATTTGGAACATGTATGGAAGGCAATACTGTAGAATACTCATCACCAACCCAACGAATCAATGCACAACTGGATTACAGCTTTCTTTACGGCCAAAGGTGGGCAAACACATCACTAACTTTTTTTTGTTTCTTTTTAATTGTATTTCCTGAATAAAACATTCAATGCATATCAAAATGGTACTGGTTTGCTTTCAAAAGATGTACATTACACGTACCAATTTTAGCCCAATTCGTATTATTACTCCTCGATGCGTCGCTTTTTAAGTTATAGAGTGTAGAAGCGCTGCACAAAGAATGAAATGTTTGTCTTATAATATTTTTATAGATTTTAGAAGAAATATATATTTTACTAATAGTTTAAATACACATTTTAGAAAAGTAAAAGCAACAATCAAAATTATACTTTTTAATGAAACTTCTAACTTTTTTGTAAGAAGACAAGATATTTTACGGTTAAATTTCAACACATAAATTGAAAGTGCTGCGTTAGACCAGTTTTTCTTAAACTAGAGGACGCATAACTTGTAGCTGAGATTACCAAAAATTTTAGGGTTTTTGATATACCTTGTAAATAACTTGTTTGGATTTTGTAAATAACCTGTTCGCCATTAATGATAATAGTTTAATTGTTTATTAAGATTCTTATTGGAGAAAGTCATCGTATCGATTTTGATTCAGTACCAGTTTATGGGCCGTTTTTAACCTCCCCGGCCCCTCCATTTCCAGAGCACCTCCCATTTTCAGTCCTTACCTTGCCTGTTTTAGTTCGGGAGGGATTTCCCTTAACTCTTATTCTTTTCCCTTTCTTCTGTTTTTACTCTTTGGAGAGTCTTTGAAGTATCCACCACCTATGGACCCACGATATACAGGACCGACAACGACCAGCCATAAGGAAATGATAATGGAATGGTTTGACCACTCCTGTTCATTTCTTATCTTACCGCATCAGGGACCACTTACCCTTTAGTAAATTAGTACAGTAAATTAATGAAATCGTTTGCAATTACAGTATAGAGTATACATTATTGTATGCACAGTTTTCAGCTCTTTAATTATCATCTTTTTCATCACTTATCACTTTACTGTGCTTTACTTTTAGACATCCTTATGCTTTTTTGAGTCACTGTCATTGTACTGGTACAACAAAGGTTTCTTCCAACTTTGATCATTGCAAAATCATTAATAACATCACTGCAATCAATTTCTATGGTAATGTTATTTTGAGTGCACAGCAACATCAAACAGTTGTGACGGGCTCACGCGTCTTTTCATTAACATGTCCTTTGGGATCTTTGGGGCCAGAATTAATGGCAACTCTTTTCCAACCAAACCCAAGAAGTGAAGCGTGAAGGAAAGATGCAAATTAGGAAGCTTTTAAATATCAGAAATTAGAGTAAGCGGGCTGGCAATGCGGGCAATGTTAAGATAATCCATGATTCAAGCGTGAAGAGGTTTTGGAAAGGTTAAGTGACAACCAATAGAAGTTATACGTGATAGAGAGCCCTTAGGTCAAGGTGCATACCATTGCACTCCAGTAAACCGCTACTTCATCTAGGATTATATTGATCGTTACTTCAGTCTACATTAAAGGTAGGAGTGACTATTTAATATTCGGATCTGTGATAGACTAGGAATTGAGCTTAGGCGAGTTAGTATTGATAGTGGTCCGAGTTACGCTATTTCGGTATTATATATATTGTGTGTTTAGCCACCGTAGATTCTCTCACATATATTATTATTATCTAATTTGTTGGAAGTTTAAGTTAAGATCTTAATAAAGTCAAATTAAGATCATGGCAGCGTCTAGTTCTTCCTTTATTCCTACACCTCTAGCTCACGCAGATAATCAAGGAGAAGGGCACCCTTACTCAGTTAAGCTTTTTATATATTTTTTTTCCATAGTAGATTTCATTTAAGTTTTTATTCTCTTAGTGGCAGAAATGCTTCTCTCAGGACTCGCTAGGAGGTGGTACGTTTGCTGTAATTTTAAATTTTCTCGTTTTTATCCCTCCAATTTTTTGCGCCCTTAAATTTTGTGCGTCCTAGGCACATTCCTAGTGTATCTAGGCGGAAAAGTGGCCCTGATCAGTTTCCTAACTTAAGTCATCCAGCGTCATCGAGTAACCCCTCCACTCACCTCCATTATAGACACCCAGAACTTGTTGAGTAACCAACAGATTCGGAGTTACAAATTGATTTTGATACAAAGTCCTTAAAGAATTTTGGCTAGGAGTTATAAAAGAATTTCCAACAATTTCTGAAATAGTGTGTAATACAGTATCTTTTTTAATTTTTCTTTTACGAGATGACCTTTTCATCTTTAACAACCTTAAAATCAAATTATCGAACAAATGTAAATAATATTAAGGAAGTACTTCGTCTGATGGTGTCGACTATTATTCCAAGATTTAATAAAATAATTAAAAATAATCAAGCGCATCTAGCCATCGGTACTTAAATTTTGCATATGCTATTAATATAAGGTGGTGATCTCAGAAGTGATGTCAAAATGACTACATTTAATAGACAGATTATAGTTTATGTCAGTAGTGCACACAAAAGTTTTTCAAGAAGGGGGGAATCCAGGATGGCGAAAGAACACCATTCTCGTATGATACAATAATACGACGCCCAACGTATTCTTTTGATTTTGTCGATTTTGGGAACAAAAACAGTAAAAAATAAATTATGAAATTAATAATTAGCTGTTTAACTAATAAAAAAATTGTTAATTACAAACACTTAATTAAAATTTACATATTATATGTATAGAATTATCATCAATCGAAAAAAATTCAAAGGCTAGGGGGGAGGGGTCCGCACTCGTGGACCTTCCGTGGTGTGCGCCACTGGTTTATGCATATTTACCGTGTAATTACATATATATATATATTTATTTTGTTACTTAAATCGTAAAATTCAAAATAAAAACTTATTGAGAATGTTTATTACTGAAAAAACAATAATGTACTACAAATGAAATACATACACAGTAGAGCCTGTTTTTGTGCAGTCTTTTTTTTATGTGATTTTAATTTTGTGCGATTTTATTTTTGTATGATTTTTTATGTGCGATCTTTTTTTTTTATGTGGTGTATGGATTTCAATGATTTTGGCCGTCAGTGTAATGTTTTCTATCTATTTATCAGTAGTGTAATGGAGAATGTTAGGCCCCCCACCCGTCTGAAAGTCACGTTTCGCCTTTAATATTTTATAAATTGGGTAAATACGTGTTTAGCGTAAGCCAGGCCTTGGGCCACTAGAGTCCTGATCCCCCCGTAATGCGAGGGTGTACGTTACACCACTGAAATGTAGACACTTCAAGACACTCTGTTCATTTGTTATAAACATTCTCCCGACAACGCGCACATTCAGTTGCTTTATCTCAACGCTTCAGCAGCTCGCGCTTGATTGAAGATGAAACTTTCAATGACAATGACATTATCAATAATTTGATAAATTATGAAAACAGACAAGAAGCCAGATTTTTTGAGAGCGGATAAAAATATGCAGGGATACAGCTTTCCAACAAATTAGAAAAGCATTTTCTTAAAATAGATACCAGTTAAGAAAGGAGTAGTGCAAAATTCCAAAAAGGGCTTCAATCATGTATAGCTGGTTATCGTAACATTTACAAGCAACTGACAATTCGTCCTTCGTTACAAAAACTTATCTCTTACTTTATGTGTGTGTTGCCAAAAATAAATCAATTGAAATTGCACCTTCAAGTGACGAAAGCGATTTTGAACTTATTAATTACAAGACTTTGGATTACGATGAGTAGCGATGAATTATGTGCGTGCAAAAAAATCTGATGGAATTTTTAAACATCTAGACATTTTTTTAAACTTAATGTGTTTGCTTGCTAACTGAACGAACGAGCTTCTTACTTTCGGAGAGTAGGCTTTTCATTAAAAAGGAAGTGGCAATTTTTCGTCTAAGACTAAAATAAAAAAAGGTGCAAAAACCTACTGTAGAGCCCATTGAATTCTTATAACAGATGTTGATTAACAGGTCAGGAAGTGAGTAAGAGTCATATTGAAAAAAATTCATAGTCAGCATCAACAAGGAAGTCTACAGGCTTGCTGTGACTCTTTCTGACACTTACTCCATTGCTGTGGGATAGTTTGTCATTTTATCTCAGCGTTTGTTTCGAGATTTCGTGGTTGTGTGTGAGTTAAAATATTACTCACTATAATAAAATATTTTCATGAGAAATTAACATTATGTAACGCTCAGAATTTAACCTCTTAAGGTATCCGACTACGTTCGGAACCGTGATTTTAAAAAAGCGCATAAATGGATAATTTTCATGATATTTAGTGTCACTAAGATTAGAACACATGTATAAAATTGTCTTAAGGACATTTTGACAAAAAAAAAATTATTTAAATATAATATTTCGGCAAAAAATTAACTTAGAATAATCTTTTTTCAAAATGTTCTCCTTTTGTGAAAAATGCTTCTATTATAATAATATTTTACCTGTATATAGCTCAGACCTCTGTATAGATGCGCAACTATGATTTTTGAAAAATTCACATTAGTTTCAGAGTTACAACCATTTGAAATAATTATCGGCGTTTTTTTCTTCAAATTTCTCCCCTCTGTTGTCGTAAAACATGGATATACCCACTTCTAAGTTATATATTTCAAAAATTCCAGTTGAGCCTCTGTACAGAGGTCTGAGCTATATACAAGCAAAATATTATTATAATAGAAGCATTTTTCACAAAAGGAGAATATTTTGAAAATAGGTCATTCTACGTTCATTTTTTGTCAAAATATTGTACTTAAATAATTTTTTATTGTAATACTATTCTTAAAACAATTTTATATACATTTTCTAATTTAAGTGACACTAAATATCATAAATATTATCCATTTGCAAAGTCACGGTTCCGAACGTAGTCGGATACCTTAAGTGGTCCTTTTATTTATTTTTTCTTGTCCAAAATTTTCCAAAAAGAACATTTTTTTATTGCATATAACTAAGTCTAATACTTAATGGAATGCGAAAATGGGAGAATTTCAGTTTAATTTTCAATTTTAAAGTTTTCACACTATTTTTCATTTTATAATTGTGGAACACAAAAACCTCTAAATGTTGGCTTTTTACACTCTGCATGCCATGTAGAATGTTTCATACGTCTTAAAAGAATTTCTCTCATACTTACAAAAAAAATTATGTTTGTACCTCTTTTTTCAAACGGTTGAGGATTTTGTGTGTGAATGCATATATCCATGTGCACACAATTTGAAGCATGGTGTAATACTAATTTTTATATTGCCGTGAGGTCAGAGATGACATCGGCCCTTTGGAATACCTTTCCATTTTCATTCCCCAATGAGAATAATCAACAATTTTAAAATTTTTTTCTTATTAAAGTGGTGGATATATAATTTAAAAAAAAGGGGGAAATCATGATTAATACTTATTAAAAATAAAAGAAGAGTTAAATGAACATCAGACATCCTAATAACAAAATGTTTTAAAAAATTGTTTGCATGTCTTACTTGTATAATCAATTTAAAATTTAATTTACATGGGCTGAATCTTTTCATGAGCTGTTTCGACAACACTGGATTAATACTGACTATATAAGCTTGATATAAAACCCAATCAAGGAATGGATTTTCAGTATTGTCTTTCCCACTTCGACAAAAAGTTGCTTAATATACAACTGGTCTATTGGAGAAAGACCGGATGTCATGCTTGGCTCATAAATTTTGAGAGTAAAGTCAGGACTTGACCAACAGAAGTCCAGACAGAACCAGAGACTTCAAATTAACTCTTACGACTGAAAGTACCATTTCCATTCGCAGACTCAGATATCTCAGACACGTTCACAGATACTGTCATTTTAAGACAATGAACATTGTTACAATTGCACCGAAACTTCATCATTAATTTACATTATTAAATTAAGTGTAACAAGTACTGATAGCAAGTTTTCATGGAATATATATATTTAAAAATATTAATATCTATAAATAAATCAGGTATAAAATATCGGTATCCCTTCAACTTGTGAGAACCCCCTTCTGGATTCCACCCTGGACATTAAGATTAACTAGAGGCAAAGAATTACCAGACGCCATTTGTATAATAACAAATTATATTTATTCAATAGATTCAATTAGAAACCGTCTAATTACAAATATTAAACAATATGTCTACGTCAAAGGGCCTTTAATATTACTTTAAATCACAAAATATGATATTAATCAACTACTAAGCTCAATATCGAACGGGTTTACTGGAATAAGAGGTCTGAGAAATATGCACAACTAGAGTTATTAACATTTATTAAATTTTTACTAACTTTATTATGTATTAACTCTTGTGGTTGGAGAAACTAAGTTATAATATATCACCTAGCTGTAATGTCGTTCTCTTCAGGTAGATCAATCCTTCTAATGCTACTTCGCTGAATAATACTCTCATCACGCAATCCACTTGAATCCTCTTAACTTCGTCACTACTGCTCTTGGCTCAATCGCCTTCTATCTGCTAACTTACAACGCTCTCCTTAAATATCTTAATTCATTTGCATATCCCATTTTTTCTTTTAGAGCTGGTTGGAAATATACGCGAATTTACAGTCCCCAAAGACGCCTAAGAGTATTAGTGGAAAAGTACCGTATAGATTCGTCACAAACTAAGATAAACATGCCCAACCAGAGCTAGCTCCTCAGAATATTAGTGTTTGACAGCAGTTTTGAAACTGCTCAATTCGAACTCAACTCGAATTATCCAGACGGCATATCTGGCTGCGGTTGCCTATTAGTCATGATCAAAGACTCTTGGGCGGCTTTGTCGTGTAGGGAGTTCCAATCCTCATGCTACTGAAAACCTGCTATGCAGAGGGGAAGATGCACGTCAAATATGTCGTGTTTCAATGTCATTGCGTTGGTATGGTATGGAAGTTAGGAGAGTGAGGTGCCAGTTAGGGGTTTAGGGGGTGTAGTGTAGCAGGCCTCACTGGTGCAATCTGGGTAACGCTGAATCTGCTACAACCTTTACCATTTTTTTGCAAGTATAGTATTTTTTTCTTGGAGACTTCTCTTCAACTGGCTGATGGTACATATTGGTCTTGTCCACTCGATGGCCAGAGATGCTCTCAACTTTCTGTCCTACCTAAGGTGGGATAGACTTTTTACGTGACCATCTGTTTTAAATTGGCCGGGCTGATTCTCCTCATTACCCTCTCTGTAATTCTGTGCCAATGACTGGAGAGTATCTATTTGGTTGCCTCTCTCTACTTCATGTTTGCTCTCAAGAAAACTATGGAGTTCTTTCTCCTACTAGCACAACTCCTTTTTTTTGTATTGGATAGCAAGACGCCTTATGTTCGAGAAGATGTTGGCAGGCGTAATTAAAAAAAAGTTTGGCTGCTGACCTTGTCACTTGGCGATGGTTCAAAATTAAGAGGTTCGTTGCCAGTAGCCCTCGCATTGCATTTGAGTGCCATGTTAATGAAGAAGACTCACACACACCAGACGGTTAAACAGGCGGAAGTCTAAAGTCCATAAAGGTGTACGTTACGCCACTGTATCTACTTCTGAAGAAAAGATAACCGTAAGCCAGCTCAAACTGTGGGGAGCGCCCCCTAGTGGGTTTTGATAACTCTACGAGGGGGTCGAAAACAAAGATTATTTTTAAAAAAATATTAATTTACCGAAAGTAAACAAACAAATTACATTCTGGCCTAATAAAAAATAATTAAAAATACACATTTACTCTGATATAATACACTTACAAATGTATCAGTACTGCACAATGTATTTTATAACTAATTTAAGATCTAAGTTTAATAATTACCAGTGAACCCATGGCCTTGTCATATATAAAATTATATACAAAAATTAACGTTTATCTGGATAATTTGTATGGTTTATAATTAATCCCTTAACTGCCGATCAAAAGTTACTCGATTCTCTCCCCAATTGCCAACATTTCCGCTTAGGCACGCGTATGTAATACATTGGGGGAGGGGGGGATAAAAATATATATAAATAAGGAAATTATTTGAAATAAGTAAATCCTTCGCAAACACTCTGTCGAGATCCTTTTATAACATTCCAAAGACTTCGGAATAATTTTATGGATAGCAGTGCACAGAAAAAGATCGTACTTCGGAAAGAAGTATATATACGTCCGTGGCAATTAACGCTTTGGCTGAGCGAGACGTTTATATACGCCGGGGGTACTTAAAAGATTAAAGTCGTATTGTAGCTTTAACACGTCAAAGTATAGTAATATTCAATTCAATATTTTGTTTTTCTATGGAAGGGGGAGCGAATAAAATTATGATTGAATATATATTGGGTCGCAAATGTTGAAAGTTTGAGAAGCACTGCCGTAAGCCAAAGAGTTCATATCTATCCCATTAATTTTTAGTTTTGAAGTGCATTTTATTAGTATATTTTTAGATATGCAGTTCGTTCAGTTTGTATCTCATTCATTTTCATTATTAAAAAAAGGATTAATTTTAACTTCCTTTTACAGCAGATAGTTTGATTTAAATTTTTAAATTTGTATTACTACATTTAACGAAGACATAAAAACCAAACTTCGTTGTAATTTAAAAGCTTTTTTTGGTACATATTTCTTGCAATTTTTAACTAAAATCCGAGTCAGGAGAATATATTACGTTTTAAGTTTGATTTCTAACCTATCAAGAAATGCATTTTTACAAATCGAGCACAACAGACCTATTATTTAAAACAGCAAAATTTTAAAAGGATATTTCTGTTGTTTTATTTTACGCAGTGGTAATGCAAAAATTACTCAAAATGCTTATCAAATGTCTGGACTCCGAGTGCTGGAATATTTTCTGAATTGATTTAAGATTAACTTCTAACATCTAGCTCGTTTCTGTTATTTTACGCAACTTCTAAAATATCCAGTCTGGAAGGCGCCAGAGAAAAAGGCGTTAATGAGGAATATACTGCAAGTGTGGAAATCAATAAACTCTAATACGGTTCTTGCACTTTAAATCCTGCTTTTTGCAGCTTTATGTGACACCTATCAAAGACATTTAATCCTCTTGAATGGTAAAGAAAATAAAGTTAGAAATCAATGCATTCCTTTCGAGAAGAGGTTTCTGACTTTCAGTGGCCCTGAAGAAAAGATTAGATTACCACTACTCTCTGGAACATGTCATTCACAAATACGCTATAAATAGCGAGATTTAAAGGCAGTTCTGGGATCCTGTTTTCTGTTTGTAAAGTCGGTTTGGAATCCTCACAATTGCATTTTGTTCATTTCCTGCGACGGAAGTAACAGTGCTTCAGCATCGCAGGCAGGAACCGGAAGTGTATCAGAAGGCACTCTCGATAAAAGTTAATTTCTGGAACTAGAGTCACTGTACATGAGACCAATGAAAATATCTCGCAATGAACTTGTTACCATAACAAGGAAATATGGCATAATTCGACACCGTAGGGGAGGGAGGGGGTTACAAAATATCTAAAATATGCGTGATCTTGGAAATTATTTATTAAATTTTTTTAACACAAATAACAAAAGGGTAATTGATATATAATTTTGATTTTGACCGCCCCTTAACGGGTTTAAAATTATCTTTTTATTTTGCAAATACTTTAATAGCTCTTTATTACAATAATGTTTGTATATTTTTATTACATGTGCCTTTTAGAATTTTTCTATTTGAACGAAATTAGTTTTTCTTTAAAGAGCGATTTCATAGTCTTTATCTTTGATGAAAAACACTATAATTATTTAAATTTAGACCCTATCTAAGTAACTTATCAATATGTAGCATTTCTTAGATATTTTTAAGAGATAACTCAAAGTGTTTCTCTTTATTCTTTTGGGAAAATGTTTTTGATATTTTTTATTAGAGTTTTTGAGTAAATAATCGAAAATTAAAAATTAAAATATCAATTATATATATATATATATATATATATATATATATATATATATATATAAATCACGGAAATTTTAGAATTTTAGAAGTAAATTTATAATTGAAAAAATTTATATTTATTATTTTAAGAATCCCATCTTTCCTTCAATTTAGGCAATTCAATAAAGATTTCAAGTGATTTGGAGAGGGCGTTAGAAATAAAATTTTAATTTTTAACTATACACAGTGTGTACTAATAAAACCGGAGATTTTTGTTTGATAACTTATTGTGTCTGTTTTTTTCAATTCGATCGTTTCCGAATTTAAGAGAATATATTATTTTTTTGTTCTTCTGAATTTTGTTAAAGAGGTCTATTCCAGTGGCGCACACAAGGGGGATGTCCTAGGGGTCCGGATCCCCCTAAGCCCTTGATTTCTTTCCCGATTGATTATAATTTTAAGTATATAATACGTAAAATTTAATTAAATATTTGTTTCTAATGATTAATATTATTAATTAATACTAATTATTTATTCAATAATTAGTTTTTTACTGCTTTTTGTTCCCCCAAATCGACAAAATCAAAAGGAGCATGATACAAGAAGTGTGGACTTTCGACCCTGGACCCCCCCCTCTGGAAAACTTCTGTGGGAGGGGGAAATATCAATGGCATTCTTCACGAACAATGTCATTGATGTTTTAAAATTAACAGTTCGGCATGTTATTCCTATATAATGCCTTTTGTTTACTATAATATTTTTAATGCCGCATGATCATATCCACGAACTGCTTCAAAAACTCAGTTTTTATGCCTGATTGCAAATGCAAATTTTTCCTCTGATCACTTATTGCACGCTAGTGCTGCGTAAAGACCCAGTTACATTTTGGTTCGCTCATCAAACACATACTTCTAAAAGTTACTCATAAATCAGCCTTTTGTATACTTGCATAATATCATGCAAGAACTTTTCATCCGGTGTAAAAGTCTCATATACTTATTAGAACTTCGGTATTACCTTTCTGACTCAGGATTGTGTATCTATTCGACACTTTGAATGTTGTGTCACAGCATATGCAAATTGTCGTAAAAGAGAATTGCATAAATGTGTATGTATGTATTATAAAATAAATACATTATGTGTATTATATATTCACAAACACACACATGAGTACATAAGGCTTTCAAGTTTCCTTGCTTATAATTATAATTTGTTTCAAAGTGCTTTAAAAATTTATTCTGAAAAATGGGTGATTCTGACGAGATTTGTTTTCTTTTCTCCATGTTCCTGTAAAATTTGTTTTCTAAGAACAACAACATTTATTTAAATTTTTGGTTTCTCTGGTTTTGGTATACAGATTAATGTTTTGACTATACTTGTTGTTAGAAACTTAAGGGGACTTGGTACCCTAAAAATCACAAACCTATCGTTTTTTTTATTTTCATTTAATCTTATTATTTGCATTATTATCTTTCGATTGATATATCACTTGTGCATGTCGGAAAGTTAGAAGTTGAAGAAAACTTCATTTGAAAACAAATTAGGCAATTCAGCCACACCCCCTTTTTAGAAAAATAAGCTAAAAAATGCGTTATGATAAAAAAAATCTATTTTATAAATAGAAATAATAACTATAAAAAAGAATGTGTAGTATTAAAAGCAGAATATTTCCGAGGCAATACAATAATGTAATTTTTCTTCCTTGTGAAATGTGTGCATGTAAAATTTTTAAATTAAGGCATTTTATATTAATAATTTTATATAATTTCAGTTCTTCTTCCTGATATATTTTTCATACAAATGTAATACTTTAATATTATAAGAAGAAAAACAGCTAAAATTTCTGTCGTGACAAAAAAAAAATTTTTTTAAAGTTTTTCTTGAGATTTCTTGTGCAATTAGTACTCTCTAAAAGTTGATCATTTATAAAAATGTGTTGGTTGAAAACATATGAAAATGCAATTATTTTAAAGAAAAACGTATAAGTAATATCTTAAAGTGGTATTTTAAGTTTAATTAAGCTTATAATAATTATTTTTTCAGAATTATAAACTTTAAAGTGATTTTTCTCAGTTTGTGTTTTTCGAAACCTTAGTGCATTCAAAATGCTACTCCTTCGACAATTATTTACCAATTACTTCAATTTTTTTCCTGCGTGTTAAAAATAAAGCATGTAATAAAATTAGGGATCCGTTTTTGCTATAAACTGAATACTTTTTTTTTAAAAAAATAAAATGTAAGACATGTTGGCTTTTTCGTTGATTTTTAGCCTGTATATTTTATTTTTTTTCTCGAAAACGAATGAAGTTATTCTAAACTCGATCCCTAAAGTTTTTAAGAACATCCATAAGAATATTATAAAAAAATTTCAGGTCAAAAAATTAATTTTTACAAAAGGAGTAGGATTTTAAAATTTTCCCAAATTTCTTCAAAAAATTTAAATTTTTAAAATTGTGTGAATAATATATGAAAATTTTCATCTGGTAACATTTTCTTGAATAGAAACATTGTATAAAATGTTAAAATATAATTTTTAAATACGTAAATAAAGAAGTTTACTCAAAGGGTGCCAAGTCCCCTTAATTATTAATTGTTATTGTGATACGAACCCTGAGAAGAGAATGGAGAACTTCGGTATTGTTATCTATGATCAAAATCACATTTGACAACTAGATTTATGATTCTGTTTAGTCTATCTCAGTGGCCTTCAAACTGTTTTGACTCATGGAGCCCCTAGAAGTAGAAAGTGTGCTTTCGTGAAACTCCATTCCCCTCCTCCCCCTCACACACTTAGAAGAATATATCTTAAAAAATATTTTAAGTTGACCACAACACGTTATAGGTACTTAACGTAAAGATAATCAAAAAAGTTTTGCATTTTAGATTAATTTTTTAAAAATATAATTTATCATTAAAATAATATTGATTTGTGATCCAAGTGTTACTAACCCATGCATTATATTTAGTAACTGGGATGTATGCTTGCATTTTTTACACAAACTGTCCAAGTCCAGTTCGGTTGAAATTATTTGCAGTCACATTTCATATTCTGTGTTTAATTTGCTTTTATGCATTATTTTGTTTTTGTAGTTACTCATATTGAGAAATATTTTTCATTTAAATATATTGTTCTGAATGGCATTAAAATGTTTATAACAGCGTGAAAAATCTTGTATAATTTGTATAAATTTGCATTCTAAAGCTTAGGAGCTGTTCGTGCTGGATTTTAAATTTTATCGTCGAAACTGTTAATATGTTGATAAGTTGTGTTCCCTATCTTTCATAATAGGTGATTTTTCCCCTGCAAATGAAAAAAAAGTACATTTTCCAACGGAAAACTATTTAGTTTGGCAAAGCATTCTACTAAAGAATATGAAATTATTTAGTGGAACCTGATATTGCGTAAATGATAGAATAATCACAATGTAGTAGGTAGTACATAAAAAGAAAAAAAAATGTTTTAATATTCTTGTATTATATTATAAAAAAAGTATTTCAGAATAGTTATGTTATGTATACTGAAAATTTTCGGATTTAATGACTGGGATAAGCTTCAGATACTTGTGGCTGTACAAAACTTCATAGAGAACGGGAATCCATTTTTAACACATACTAATAATTTTCTTTTCGAATTTTTATTGCAACTCATGGAACCTCTAGGTATGCCTCGTGGAATCCCAGGGCTCCATGGAACACAGTTTGGAGATCCCTGGTCTGTCTAAACAGTCTATACCAGGGATGGCGAAACTTTATGGATCAACGTGCTATTTTTTTCTAAAGAAGTACTTAATGAGGTATAGACGTGTCGTCAAATAATTTTGACTTGCGATAAGGGGTCAAAACTTTTGCACAGTACAGTTGTAAATGTTTTAGTTATACGTGTAATTCAAATTAAAGTAACATTAGTAAAACTTCTGTTGCTGCAGATTGGATGATAAATAACAAATTAAGATCGCAAAATGTTGCTTTTAATTGAATGCACGTTGAATTGGAGTCATCTGCCAAATGGTTTCTAAGCAATTATTTTTGCTGTGGTTCACTTTTTTGACAAGAGGATTTGTGATTTGCTTCAAAATGCCGTTTTACAGATGATGTTCTGCATATCACTGTTCCAGAACATAAAATGCAAACCGCTTTGTCGCCTTTACTAATAATGCCATGTTTCTAGATTCACCAAGTATGAAATTCTTTGTTACACTTATTATCTTGCACTTTTTGTTTTTTTGATGAACTAGTCATGTTAAATAATAGTTAAAAGTCGTAAATATAACACAAATAAACTTTAAACTACTGTAGTTTCAACGAAATTGACTATGTTATGCTTAGACAAATTTTACATCATAAGCAACTCTACTCTATGACGTAACTAAGGCAGGACAATAATAAACGAGTGTGCTCCCGGCCGAATTTGTTCGTAATACTTCATACTGAACCTCTTTATTTTCAAATAAAATGATAACCATTTTGAATGCCGGCGTGCCCAAAATGTTGTGTTGCGTGCCATTGATAGTACGCGTGCCACTGGTTCGCCATCCCTGGTCTATACAAACACGTGTGGATGATAGCATGCGGAGGCCAAAAATATAACTCAGACTGATATTTTTCTTAAAAAATCATCTGAAAGAATCCTCTTAAACATTCACTAGTAGTGTAATACCCCATGACCCGGGGGTATCATCTCTTCATCTACGCGACTTAGATTTGTAGGAGGAAATGATTGATCACCCAAATTCTCCATAATAAATATAATTTATTATTGTCTCAATATATTGATCAACACAACACAAGTCTTACTCTATAGGGATTCAATCAGTATTGATACAACGTAATCCTAAATTCTAAGTAAATACCGCCGGAAATCCTAATCACTATCTTTATGAGAAGTTACCCTAAGAATATTTATCTACCTTAGATTCCTTAACACGCTTAAGTCCGTTCTCTAATTACATTTCTATATTTAATATCTTACCAACAGCTCACGGCGATCAGCATCTCAGCTTTCCGTCTCCTTCTTCTATTCTATTCTTCTAATATTATACTACTATTCTTCTACTATTCTTCTAATATTCTACTACTATTCTTCTAATATTCTACTACTATTCTTCTACTATTCTACTACCCCGCGAATGCTAAAGCTCCATAATACACTGGTGTGCAAAAATTAAGGACGAAGTCGAAAAATTAGCATATCAGCTGAACGAAGAGGCAGAGCGGACAGAAAGACCAATCAGGAGATTAGGTAAGGTGATGTACGGTAGCACATGCGCACATATGCAGGTAGACGTAATGGGGGAGTGTCTGAGTAGTATAAAGCATGTTGTCGGTGTAAGATCAGTATTTCTGGCAAAGAGATTGCACGCCATATAGCAGTTAAAATCACACCGAGTTGCTACCTCAGCGAGAAATGGCGAATAATCAATCTGTTAGACGACATCTGGATGCTTTTACCCGAGGTCGAATCATTGGGAAGTTGCAGGAAGGCAGCAGTGTGACAAGTGTGGCTGCAGAGTTCGGAATTGCTCACAGCATCGTTTCACGACTTTGGAGACAATTTCAAACTACAGGAACAGCTATCCGGGGGTTCAGTAGTGGTCGTCCACGAGGAACCACACCCGCAGGTGACCGGTACATTGTCTTACAGGCCAGAAGAAACAGGCGGAAGACAGCGGGAGAAATCGCTAGACACACGACACAGGCGACTGGACGACCGATATCGCGTTTTACCGTGGCCAGAAGACTGCACGGTGGTGGTCTGTTTGCCCGACGCCCTGTACGGTGTGTACCTTTAACGCCTGCCCATCGGAAAAGGCGTTCTCTGTGGTGCCGGGAACACCGGAATTGGAGAGACAGTGAATGGGGACGAGTACTCTTTAAAGATGAGAGCAGATTCAGTTTGAGTCGCGATTCTCATCGCATACTCATCTGGAGAGAGCGGGGAAGCCGCAATCATCCCTCGAACATCATTGAAAGGGACAGGTATGGAGGTCGCGGTGTTCTCGTTTGGGGAGGCATCATGCTTGGTAGTCGTACAGACCTTCACATCTTCGACGCAGGTTCAGTCAACGGGACCCGTTATTGTAATGAGATTCTTCTTCCATATGTGCGTCTTTTTAGAGGCGCTATGGGTCTGCAGTTCCTTTTCATGGACGACAATGCACCATGTCATCGCACAGTAGCTGCCGAACAGCTTTTAGAGAGTGAGGATATTGAACGTATGGATTGGCCGGCATGATCTCCGGATCTCAATCCCATCGAGCATGTATGGGATTTTCTAGGCAGATGCTTGGCAGCTCGTACCTTACCACCAGTAACGATTCGGGAGCTTCGATTGGCGCTGCAAGACGAATGGGCAGCAATGCCTCAACAACTCATTGACACCCTCATTCTCAGCATGGGCAGACGCTGTGAAACCTGCCTAGCAGTCAGGGGAGATCATATCCCTTACTAAAGACCGGATGTTTCTTGCTGGACACCCATCACAGGGATGTTTCGGCCTTCAGTCTCATTGCGCTACTTTTTCAATCAAGCTTCTTTTTATCCCTCTGATTTCTCTTTTAGTAAGTGTTGCTTACATTACACATGTCGTTACGTATTGGGGATCTTACGGTATTAAATGTGTTGATTTGGAAAGCTTTTGTACAAAGTTATATTGAAAAAACCGTCTCGTCCATAATTTTTGCACACCAGTGTATATCTATTAGCTAATCTGGATATCGCGATTTCTTATTGAGAGGATTGGATTGAAATAACTCATTTCTGGCCTCAAAGATTCCCCAGGAGGATTAATGTGAAAACGCGATAAAGCCCCGTCACAGTACTCTAGTTCATTCAATTAAATTAAATATGCCTTCTACAAGTAGTTTCCTACGAAACTGAAACAGAAAAGTACTAGTGAATATCAAAACAGGAAATCACAGGGGGCAGTGCAAAATTAGAAAATATTGAGAAGTTGGTTACAGTAACAAAATGACTGAAGATGTATCTCACCCAGGGATGGCCAACCCGCCGCACGCGTGTCACAGTGTGGCACAGAGGAGTTGTAACAGTGGCACCCGAAGACTTATAGAAAAATTTGAAAATATAATTAAAAATAATTTGTTTTACAATTTTATTAAAATGTGGTTGACAAAAAAACCTCAAAATTTATTTTAAACACAATTAATTTAATTGCAGTAAAAAATGTGATCATCTAAAGAGTATTCATTCCTTGTTGTGCGCGCTGGTTTCCCAAAGAAAGCACACTCGTGAGACTTTGGAATTTGAGGGAGTGTTTTTTAAAGTATCTGGAAGTAAACAATGAACTCCCCGGTGAGTGTTTGCTACTCAAGAACGAAGACTGGCTATAGGATTAAACTTTTCTTACCGATATTATCGGACATTTAAATAATTTAAATTTAAGCTTACAGGGAAAAGATTGTATTTTACTCCAACCCTCGTAGGTCATATATCTTTTATAAACACACTTTTGCATCTTTACCTCTATTTTGAAGGAAAATAAAAAACAGGTCGGGCATTATTAACTATCTACCAAATAATGCTCCGAGCTGCTAGCGTAGCTAGTTCCCCCTGAGTGGGCCCCATATCAAAACTCCTTCGGGGCTCTTTTTTAAAAATGAAAATCCCTATTAGTGGTACTGTAGTTACACGCATGGGGCCCCCTGTAGCTTGGGGGACCCGTATCATTAATACGGCTGATACGGTGGTAGCTACGTCCCTGCTCCGAGCTATAATATATTTAAAAATTTAATATTCATTTTGCAGGATTCGTTCAGTGCTAGGTTGTGTGATTTTCAAGATGATAAAAAAAATACTGATCTTTTCATAAAAACCTTTCTCAATTTCTCTACACGACTTTAATTGTTACCCACCCGAAGTCCAAATCGGAATTATTAACCTAGAGCACCATACTAGACTTTGAAAGCAAATATAAAGAATTTATTTCAATTCAAATGATCCAAATTATATTGAATGTTGGAAATTTGAACCGACAGGAAATTTTTCAAATTTATACAATTTGGCTGTCAGATATTGTTGTATTTTTTGATCAACACAAGTTTGGGAATAAATGTTTTCTATTACGAACATAATATATATATAATCATAATATCGCTCAAAATTAACTGATACACACCTAAAACAACCTAATTTTGTTAGTATCTTCAAGAACTAATCCTAATATAGATGATTTGGTAAAAAAGCTTCAAATTTAAAAGTCACATCAAACAAGTTCTGACTGTTTAACAATAAATTAGAATTATATTTTTAAGGCTACTATTTTTTATTGTATGCCTAAAAAAGTTTATAAAAACGAAGTAAAAAGTTTATTAACATTAAAATGTATAAGTATTTATTATTTTTTTTTAAAATTTTCACTTGGACTTGTATAAAAAAATGCTACTTGTGTGTGCGTTAAAATCCTGTAAGCCTATAAGAAACATTTTTTCACCTTTATATATATTTTTGTTTGTTGGAAAATTTGAAAGTGGCACGCATAATGATTTAATATCAGATAGTGACACTCTTACCAAAAAGGTTGGCCACCCCTGATCTAACAGAAATAAACCGATATATTTTTTTTCCGGTTCAGTTCCGGTTTTCATTAAGACTAAAGTAACAGTTTTTTCCACTTTTCGGTTCTTGTTTTAGTTAAGGTTCGAAGCCCTGGTTTAAACCTTACCATCTTTGTTCCTAAAGCTAAGAGTTTGCCATTGTATTACTGTGGTGATCTTGTTTTGATCTATACTGTCTTGTTATTCTTTTATTTATTTCTTAGTTTTCAATTAAATTTATCGTAGTTTAGAGTATAATTATTCATTATAAAAATATAATACACACTATCACTTATGAGGGCTGTGATGGAAAATTTTTCAGGAGTTTTAATATTTTATTATTATATAATATTATATGTATAATAATATTAGTATTATTAATATTATATGAAAAAAATTACTGTATAAAATGGCGATTTAATATTTTTATTATAAAATGAAATAAAGATTTAAAAAATTCTACATTTTAAAATTATTTAATGATAATGCAATGAATGAAGTAATAGCTCCACATATATTTTTTTATTTCTAAATAAAAAACAATTAAGTATATTTCAATAATTTTGTTCTTATTTTAGAGTGAGTCAAATTTTTGCATGAACAAAAAACTATCCAATTTCTATAGATAGTTCACCGTATACAGTAAAGGAAACCTGCCTGTGAATGATTTTTTTTTAAGCACTTGAACTGAAAATTTCTATTTATTTATTTCAAAGTCTGTATCGGCCTGAAAAAAATCTTCTGGCTCGTCGAAGTTTGAGAGCTCCCTACATAGCATAAACCTTTAAATTTAAATTTTGAAACAATCTTCTAATAATTTAAAATACTTTCCTTCATGGTTTATACTGTAATCTTTCTGGTCTAAAGATCATCAGTCAAAAACATTTTATTTTAAACTAATAATTCACTTGATTTTTTGCTTGCATGTTTTTAATCCTCTATCCAAAAGGATCGTGAAACAGTCATCTCTATTTTTAGAATGCTTGAAAAATATGAGAGGCTTGTTCGGAAATTTATTATGTAATCAGTTTTGCCAGAAAGAAAGCTGTCATGTGATTTTGCAAATAGTTAGCAAAAATATGACTGAATCAATTTATATCTTAACGCATATAGAAATTCGGGAAAAAAGTTCAGCAGAAAAATTATTAAGGTCTCAATAAACAAGGTTATGGTACAAACAAATCTGGATTCAAAGATGGCCTTAAGCTCTAGATCGTTTTTTTTCTGCAACTATTTTAGTATGAAATAACGATCATAGATGGCAGCACGAAAAGAGAATATAAAATGAAATGTGTGAACTCTCAATTCATGATCGAAACTGTAAAGGGAGTGGGATGTTTTTCGTACATAAAAAGGCAAAGATGAGAAAAGAAAAAGGGCAATACTTTTAAAATCAATTGCGAAATCAAAGACTGAGGGCAAATTTTTCAAAAAAGAAAAACAAAATGAACAGGTTAAAAAATAATCACCTAGTTGTCCAATGAAAATCCCTCCTGCTCCTATATTAAACTTATACTATTCACAAGTCATTCACTCAAAAGCTTGAAATTCGATTTAATCAGAGAATCACAATCAGATTTTTTTTTGATGCAAAAAAAGAAGGACCAACTTTTACAGAAAATGTACTTGTTACTCGGAAAAGAGCTCGTAGGAAAAAAAAATATTCATTTTCATGTTCTGTGGTTTTTAATTGAATGTCTGAAATATTACGCGAGTATAATAAATTTCTTTTACTTATTGTTTTAAATTTAACATTTTTGGAGCTGAAAAGCATTTTTTATTTAACCCCAGATATTGCAATCTGACTCAAAACTGCAAAGTTTATGCCTCACATGTTGATACATAGCTTGTTGCGTGAATATTAACGTCGCACTATTCAGCTACTCTAGGACTTATAGCGACAAACCTCGTACTTTTGAACCATGGTCAAGTGACGAGGAAGACACCTGAGACGACATCCTCTTCTAACTTCCATGCCAGCGGGAGGACGCTTGAGCACCGACATATTTAACGTGCATCAGGCCCTTCTGCACGATGGGTCTTCCGCGGTACTAGGCTCGAACTCATGACACGCCGGCCACGAGTCCGTGCCTTGACCATTAGACTACTACGACCACAGTTTGTTTTTGCAAAAGTTTTAAAAACATCACATTTTTCTTATAATGTTAGAATTAGAGAGATGTTATCGATTCAAAACAACATCGAATCGAAAAAACCTTTTTCTTCCTTTTTCTGCCTTTGGCATATTAAAAAAGTATTACCATTTACAAGCATTTTTACTGAGTAACATAGATAAAACTCTCTTAAGTATTCTAAGACAATTACATTGCTCATCAGTTTCACTACTGAATCAAAATCAAGGTACAATCTACACGAGTGAACAAAATTGCGTATTTAAATTTGTTTTGTCTCAACACAATAAACAACACTAGTAGTGGACTGTGATCTCTTTTAATTTCTCTACTCCGTACACTACCTCTCGGAGTTATTGTTACACACACTTATTTTACAAGCAGCTAGAGGGCGCTGTTCATTAACAGAACTAACATACCGCCCCACATTGCACTGGTTTAACCATGCAATCATTGTTACTAAATTAACATTCATATTTGTTACATCTAGAACACTTTACACATTCAACACTTTACAATGCTCAAGAAATACAATTACATAAATCATTATATAAATGCAAGATTTCACAAATAATAATATTTTTTTTATACAAATACAAAATCACTTTACTAACAATGAGCCAAATTTACACACCACCAATGGTACACTAAATGAAAAATTCAAATTATATTTAAGGATCTTCCATTGGTAAAACACAAATTTTTGATATGGCTCTTTTACATGTACTATACTGAGTTTTAATTTTAACAACACGAACCTTTTTATCTTCGCCATAATACAATTCTACGCGATTCTACCTAATGCCCATTTATAGGTTAGTAAATTTTCTTCAATTATTAAAATCAAGTCTCCAATTTTAACGTTATTTTTTTCAAACATCCATTTTCCCCTGTGTTGTAATTGAATCAAGTAATTACGACTCCAAATTTTCCACATTAATTGAACTGTCTTAGTTATTTTTTGCCACCTTTTGAGATTCTTTACATTTTGTCAAATTAGGCTCTTCTAGCGAATTTAAAGACCTATTAATTAAAAAATGAGCTGCTGTAAGCACTTGGAAATCATCATCATTGTTTGATAAGGGGCAAAGCGGTCGAGAATTTAAAATTCCCTCAATTTGTACAGTGACCGTAAGTAGTTCCTCGTACGTTAAATTAATTCCATTCTCTCTGAAACTCTTTTTAAGTGATATTTACATGACTTTATGGCTGCTTTCCAAAGACCTCCAAAATTGGGCGACCTCTCGGGAATAAATTTCCACTCTATTCCTTCTGCTGCTAAGTAATTAGCTAATTTTTCGTCTGGTTTTCTGACTATTTCAAGGAGTTTTTTTAATTTCATTGCTAGCTAGCTCCGACGAAATTTTTACCATTACCCGAAAACAGTTTTGTACATTTGCCTCTTCGAGCCATGAACCTTTTCAACGCGGCAATGAATGCTTGGGATGTTAAATCTGATACTAATTCAATATGTACCGCTTTAAACACAAAACACACAGAAATACAAATATACACTTTAAACAAATTTCCTTTACGTTGTCCTTTATTTTTAATGAAAAAAGGACCAGAGAAATCTACTCCTGAACAATTAAATGGATAATCAGTAATAAGTCTCTTTTGGCAAATTACCCATAATTTGAGTTGACACAATTGGTTTCGCTTTAAAACATACAATACATTTATATACAATTTTTCTGCACATTGACCTACCATTCAACGGCCAAAATTTATCCCGAATATGATTCAGTAAAGATTCAGTTCCCCCATGTAAATATTTCTTATGAAAATATTCTATTATTATTAAAGTTAATTTATTATTTTGTGGTAAAATTATCTGGTGCTTTTTATTAAAACTTAACTCTAAATTACACAATCGTCCTCCTACTCTTAAGACACCGTTGTCATCTAAAAAGGGATTCAATGTCTTTAACTTACAGTTTGGTAGCACACTCCCCTTATTTTTAAGATGGTTAATATCACTGGAAAATTCTTGCTCTTGCACTTTTTTTACTAGAAAGGTTTCAGCTTTCTCAAATTCTTTTATTGTGAGTGGACCAGCTACTCTATTTATATCTTTTAAATTTTCCACGAACCTGAAAATAAAACTTAATACACGTAAAATAGTTATATAATTATTGCTTAGATTAAGAAGGTCGTTTAAAAATCATTAACATGAATATTAAGCACCGATTGAAAGTTTTCAATTTGCTCATTAACACAGTTTTTCAGTTCTGAATTATATTCATCTAGTTTCTCTCTACAGTTTATAGTTCGGTTGGGATAGTCATCACCTGAAAGAAATGTTGGTCCATTAAACCATAAGTTTTGTTGCAAAAGTTTATCAGGATCGACTCCTCGGGAGACTAAGTCTGCGGGATTTTGATCAGATGGTACGTGTCTCCATAACTGATTAGGATAGAGTAGTTGTATCTTGGCAATAGTAGACAAGACGTCTCTTTTAGTATAAGAACTGTCCAAACTGACTTTCACTTTAATCAAAAAGCAATCTAGGTTCGGCTTCCACGACACTCCTAACGTTTTCGTCTCTGTTAAAGTTGCAAAATTGTAATTCTGTTCGGGATCTGGTGACAATTTCTCGTGATTGGCGCAAAGTTTATGCAACTCTATTCCAGCACTATTCAAAATTCCTTTTAATTGTTGTCTGAGAACAATTGCCTCTTCTAAAGTTGCATCACCACAAAGGACATCGTCCATATATAAGTTGTTCCGTAAAACGGAAGCTGCTATAGGGAAGTTAGCCTCTTCATCCATCGACAATTGCCTTTCGATGACAAATATATATCGCACTCACGCCCTAACTCATGTGGTTTAAAATATTTCTCTCCCTGTTTTATACTCATGTGAGACATTAATTCTTTATCGAGTGTGCGCATTATTTTATCCGATACAATTAACTAACACAATGATTTAAAATCATTCACACTGCGCAGCTGACAATAATACTCAAATGTCGCGCATAATCGTGGTGCAAATTGTACATAACTCTCTGAACTTATTTTTTGCACTTTCTGAAATCTATTATAGCATTCTTGCGGTGTGGGAGAAAATTCTTTTAATACTACATCTTTAAGCTTACTATAATTATTTAATTCTTCTTCGGAAACATGAACAAGTAAATTATTAACTCTTTCACCTAGAATATTTAAAAGAATTTCGCCTTTAAATTGTTCGGGAACCTCTTTTATTTTGAATGCTCTTTCAAGCGACTGGAAAAATAAATTATATGATTCCACTCTTAAAGGTAAGGGTATTGTTAAAGTTTTCACGGACTTTAACAATGTCTCAACATTAATATTGACGGCAGTTTCAAGTTCACTCTGATTTCGAATATCGGAATTTTGAGGTAAACTCTTCTGGATATTTGCAAGCTCTAATTGTTTTTGCAATTGCGCTAATTTAATTCGTTCAAATTCTAATTTAGTTTCACTATCCAATCTCTTATTTTTAATTTCAGCCAAAGCATAATCGATTGCAGATTGAACTAACTCTTTATCCTTTTTGTAAACGTCACTATTTACAATTAAGCTTTTTAAGTCAGCAATTTTTGCTCCTTCTGGTACAGTTAAATTTAACTCCTCTGCAACGATTTTTAGCTCGTCTTTCTTTAATTTATTTAAAGACATATTTATGAATTAAGGCCACTAATAGAAGGATCAATTAATTGCACCTACCTTCTCAGATCGCTGTTTCACGCCGCTCGCTAGAGTTTTGGTTTCGGTTTCGCAATCGGTCTCTATTCACACTTTGGCCATCACTTTTTTCTCTGTGAATTTTGATAATACAACGGTTTCACAAATACACATATCCACAAGATCGCTTAACTTTGGCTCGTACTGACCATGTTTTGTCTCAACACAATAAACAACACTAGTAGTGGACTGTGATCTCTTTTAATTTCTCTACTCCGTACACTACCTCTCGGACTTATTGTTACACACACACTGAAGTTTATTTTACAAGCAGCTGGAGGGCACTGTTCATTAACAGAACTAACAAAATTAATTTCTTGATCGATCGCTTATTAATGCCGCAATTCAAAACTGCACGAGAGCCATTGGTGGTGAAACTCTTAATTTTGAACCTCGATCACATGACGGGCATGACACCAGAGCTGCATCTCGCTCTGCAATCTCTTACGTCATTCTAACGTGAAGAATTTGAGCCTTGACATGTTTAACGGCCATCCACCTCGCTACGCAGTGGGTCTTTAGGGACACTACATCTCGAACTTACTACTCGAGAGAAACAACATCGGCCTCGAGTTCGCAGCCCCGACGAATTTTTCAAAAGTATTTAGGGTAAAGTAAAACGAATGCTTTTCCAAATAACGATGTAATTTTTTAATATCGATTACGTAAGTTAACACATACGTATGAGCTGTGCATTTAGAGGAAAAATACTTGCAAGCACTAGCGATTCCCTCATTTAGTTAGTTCGCATACCTCGGCCTCTTTCGTGATCTTTTTGAGATTTTCATTGAAATTCAAAAGTAAGAAGCTACAATGAGCAATAATCAATGTTTGGATAATAGAATGAGGATGCTAATCTTCTGGAGACGTGGCTGGGTCAGAAGAATATTAGAGCCCTACTGCAAAATCAGGTTAAGGGCACTAATCTGGTTCTTACAAAAGATTGCAAAACCATAATACCATACTTTGGGTTTCCTAGAATCCTGGGCCCCCTCGCAATGCGGTGGTGTACGTTAAGCCACTGGGCGGGCAATCTCAGGTGTGAGATTTTAGCGTAACACTTAATGCTTTGTGCGGCTTATGGAGACAGCTTAGTGAGAGAGGAGTTGCAGAGGGAAGATCTAGGCAAACTTGTCCAAGATCTTCCCAGACCAAAGAAGATTGCACATTTATCCTTCACAGTGTAGCAGAACAGGAATAGAGTAGCTTCTCATTTGTCTCGCGAACTTCATGCGGTCGCAAAAACCAAAGTGTAAAGAGTCTTCATGTCTAGTCAAGATTTAAATTTCTGATTCTGTTTGCGGCTCTTCAGCCTTCACTCTTTGTGTTACTATAAAATAATCATATCTACAGTAAATTATTGCTTTATTTTGCATTTTTCCTTTTTTATTATCTATTGAAAAAATTATTTGTAATTGCACATGCACATATAAACATTTGAAACATTTGACACTATTTCTGTATTAAGTAGTTTTCTATTAGAGCAGCGGTTCTTAAACTATCTATCCCCACTCCACCCCTTTATATATCAGCCTGACATCACGGACTCCCAAGATTTTGATCACCCCTCCATAAATTCAGTTTTCAATCTTTGCATGTGTATTTTAACCATTTTTTGAAAATATAATGCTGTAGTAATGGCCATGTAGTTACAAATAATAATAATTATAATAATAATCTTGATCAAAATACATGCTCTAGTAAGAGCTTTTTCATAGGGGCAATTGAATGATCTAGTCCAGGAAGTCACATTTTTCAACTTTTCTGCGAGGCAACTTTTCTAACATGAAAATGAGTGATCTTTACTGACCACTTAGAAAGGCACTGAGGACCTTCGGGTGTCCACAGACCCCAATTTAAGAACGGCTGTATTAGAGCAAAATTTGTTGATAATCATTGAAACTATTGGGGTAATTTTTAAAGCAAGAAAAGTTCAATTTATTAGTAAAAATGTCGCTTTGAGAAGATATTCCATAAAGTAATTTCCATCTCTATAAAGTGTTTACTTATTTGAAAAAATGAGTTCGGGAGCATTCATGAAATGAGCGAGAGATACATTCAAACCCAAAAAAGAAGTGACAAACACACATACCGTATTTTATGATATGCATAAGGGCTTGTGAAATGAAGGTTGAAATGACTTTGAAGGTAATCACAATTTCTCGAAGAAACAGTGGGGAGATTTAAACGGCGTAATTACTTGCTTTACATTTCATTCCTTTGAAACAGGAAAAAGGCAGTGGCGTAACGGAAAATATTAGCCCCTCCCCTCTGCAAAGTCAGGTTTTGTGCCCCAAGCCGAATCTTACAAAGGGTACGTACTTGACGTCAGGCAGACTTTGGGCCTCTTAAGAGTCATGGGTCCCTTCCCTGCAATGTGGGGGTAGCGCAGGTGTACGTTACGCCTCTAAAAAGTGGTGTATGTCTTTATTTTCGAAATCTTGTATTTCCTTGAAATTTGAAGTAATATACTAATTTTTTAGTTCATCAAGATAAAGTGAAGCGCGCGCGCAAATTTTTATTAAAGATATAGATGAAAGTGAATATTTGGAGTATTTAAAACAGTATCGCGAGACGAAAATTACGCTTGTTTTTGTTACGAGTTATTTCAGTGCAATTTTAAGAGAAATGACGAAAGTTTGATGAACGTTTTCAAGAAGTCAGAGCAAGTAAAGCTACAATAGTTTTTCTTGTCTGCCTTCTCAAAATTAGAATAAAAGAAAACAATTCATAACTTTCGACACAACTGTAGCTTCACTTCAGGTGGAAAATCCACCTCAAACACCCATCGTTTTTCAAAGCATCTTGACCTTTCAGCGCAATCAGTACACTAATTACTCATCCATCTACGTAGATGGGCCAAAACAAACTGATTACATTGACTGTGGAGTCATTATTGAAGATATTACATAAGGTTACACTTCTTGCAGTATTTATACTGCTGAAGCGGTCACCACATTTACCGTTTTCTTCAATTAGTAGACCCTAACAGTTGTTTTAAATACTTAAATACTATGTCTATACTGGCAGCAGGAGTATCTTAGAGGCATTTAATAATTAGTGATCGGTGTCATTCTGTGGTGTGTGATGTTTTCGACAAAATATGATGACTGCATACAAGGGTTTCGATGTAAAGTTTTTCTGAGCTCTCTTAAGACACGTTGGTATCACTGACAACTAACAATCTGACCGTTTGTCTCGGTCGGAAACGATATATATATATATATATATATATATATATATATATATATATATATATATATATATATATATATATATATATATATATATATATATATATATATATATACAGGGTGGCCATAATTAAACTGCAAGTGTTCAAGGGGTGCTGGAGAGAAAACTACCGGGAATATTCCAGTGAAATTTGGCGTCTACACGCTTCAGAACATGCACAAATCAAATATGCACACAAAAAAATTGTCTGTCACCCAATAGATGGCGCTGTGCTGTGTTTAAATGCTTATCGATGACATTCAAGCAAATTTTAAGCCCATCGAGCAATATAAAAACAAGACCATATTAAGTAATTGTCAATCATGAATCTGAATAAGAAGGAACGTGCATTGCTAGTGAAGATATTCTATCAGAATGGTAGAAATTATTCAAAAATTATGTGGGATGACTTGTAATTTTCTTGTGGGCCCATATTTTTTTGAGACTCTAACTCCAAGTGGTCCCAAACGCAGTAGTGTTACAGGGACTAGCTACTGTGCTATGTTGAGAGGATAACTGATTCCAGCATCACAAGAGAGACATTGTTTAGAAACCACGATATTTATGCAGGACGGAGCACCCCCTCACATCGCTAAATCTGTTAAAATATTGCTACCGAATCATAAGCAGAGGTTTCGAAAACGCTTGGCCCCCACCTTCACCGGACCTTAATCCTTGCGATTTATATCTATGGGGATATTTGAAAGATATGGTTTATAGAGAATGTCATGAATTGAAATCTAGCATAATGAGACACGTGAGGTGTGTTACAAAGGAGATTTTAAATACGACGGTGGACCAAGCTGTTTTGCGTTTTCAGCATGTGGTTGCATCTGGTGGTTCGCATATTGAGCACATCATGTGATAATTTCATTGAATAAATAATGATTCAATTGTTTTCCAAAGCGTCTTTATGGATTGTTTAATTTGTGATCTTAATATACGTTAATTTTTGATTACATGATACTGTAAAAATTTATTTACTGAGGTGAATTGTATGGAATTTTGATAAACTGTAAGGGATGTTTTATATTGTTTATATGCTTCTTAGAATATCATTATGCTCTGTCTATCGGCCACTGGCCTCTGTATATGCCACTGGTGAGCGTTGAAGTAATGTACAGCACCACACACACACATTTATCGGGTGAAAATGGCGATTTTTTTCTTGCATATTTGACTTGTGCATGTTCTAAAACGTGTAAATAGCAAATTTCACTGGAATATTCCAGGTAGTTTTCTCTCCATCATATATATATACCTTGAACATTTGCAGTTTAATTATGGCCATCCTGTATGTATAACAAACCGTGCGCCTTGAAACCTGTCATTGGAGCATGGCCTGAGATTCTCCAATGTGAAGACCTGATGTTAAACTAATTCGCCTTTTCATTGAACATACTCGTTTTACCCACAGACA
The DNA here is from genome assembly GCA_019973935.1 of Trichonephila clavipes. Classification (NCBI taxonomy): domain Eukaryota; kingdom Metazoa; phylum Arthropoda; class Arachnida; order Araneae; family Nephilidae; genus Trichonephila; species Trichonephila clavipes. The sequence continues at coordinate 175,421 of BMAU01000002.1, read as the reverse complement.
TCTATTATTATATGAAGATTCTTCGGAATGCCCTTCATTCGAAGTCATTCGTCAGATCTTGCTGGAATGTCCAGTGTTCCTTTATCATCATTCACCATTCTTTAAATAATATATTTTTACCTTATTTTACTTGGTAGGAGAATACCCTCCCCCCCACCAAAATTCATTTGCTTTCATTAAGAGCAGCATTTTACATTTAATTTAAGAATTTATATTCTTATCTCCTTTTAACAATGTTTTCACCTTTCATTTTGATCTCATGTTTTTAATTGTTTAAAAGCGTTATAGATATATATTTGTTGACTTTTTTTTTTAAATCAACGAATATTTGACACAGTTTAGCCAAAATTGACTAAAAATGGGTGGCTTAGTATGCAAGCACAGATAAAGTCAATTTCGTATGAAAACGAGGTATACTACCTCATTTGACTATTAATTTACCAATGTTTGAATGCAAGAACAACCAAGATTAATTTTAATCATTAATGTAAACACGAAATTCGAAAAAACTGCTTTTTGTTGTAAATGGTTTTCTGATATTTTCGTTATCTTGTTTTACTAACAAAATGTGGCTCTTTTCTTGCGAATATCTTCCGACCCTGCACTTTAATTTAAACTACCTTTAAAGTTCTACGCTGGCATAGTGGGGATGTTAGCTATGCATAGCATTCACATTATTTGGCCAAGGTGTTCCAAATTCCGAAGTTTAAAAATCCCGCGCACTTTAAGTTATTGAAATTTTGTATTTAAACAGCATAAATGAGTTTCTTCACATGTGCCGAATTTTAGTTCCGTTTAAGAGCAGCGAGTGAGATGATAGAGGGTATTGAGTGATAAATCAAATTAAGCCTCAAAGTTTTCACAAGGCATGGTATGGTAGTTTGGTAAGTGAAGGTGAAGTTCAGGTGTCTCATCTACGTCTTATAAATGTGAATTAAAAACCAAAGGTCTGTGAAGTCCCCATCGATGGGGACACCCGTTCTACACTATCCATGCGACCTGTGTCTATGGGGAGGAACGAAGCACTAAAGTCATCCATACTAAAATCTGTTTATTAAGGTTTTAGCTTAAACACAATACAACAACAAGAATAATCTAAGGAGTATGATCAAGAACGAGAAGACGTAACACATATTACCGATCGATAGCGCAACTAACCACTAAATCTAACTTTATAGATTAAATACTATCTCAATAGTAAATTTTTTATACTTAAAATTTAATTTATCAAGCTTACCGCTATATCCTAGATAAACAGCTACGGTCCTTATAACTTCTGTTCTGGCTTTAATCTGGCTTGCTTGGACCCACTTTTGGTTAATCTGCATCGGCATTGTTAGGCTAATTTCCAGGATTAAGATTCCTCTTCTAGACTATATCTCATATCACCTTACGACTACCTTTCTACTTAGCAAACACACCTAGCGACTCCACTTTGTGTCCCCACGAATGCTAAACTTCCCATACATATATGATTTCTAATTTACATATACGCGTTCTTCTTCTTGAGTTGGTTGGAAAGAATTGCCATTCTGGCCCCAAAGAAATCCCAAGAGGACAGTTAATTGAAATCGCTACGAAAGCCCCGTCACAGGTCTATTTCAAAATGGTTGGTTGTGTAACTGAGACGTGCTGAATTTTCACAAAAAATGCAAACACATAATGTAGAATGTTTTTGAAAGATTCTCAAGTAATAAGAGGATGTTATTTTTCAAATTAAACCAATGTCACTACCTTAAAAATGGGATAAATCTCTTGTGAGTTTCTGATATTATCGGATCAGATATGCCATCACATTTGTTGTGGCAAAATCTATTAGAGTATTAATTACATATATTTTCGAAGTTTTCTATTGTTTTTCAATGCTGTGATTTATTATAAAGTTGCACACACATATTTTTATATTAAAATTTTGAAATATGACTTATAATTATTTAGGCCCGATTTCGATTATTGAATGAAATAAAATTTTTTGGTATTCTTTTTCCATGTATAAATATATGTAATACGAATATGAATATTTGTACTTCATAATTATTATCACAAAAAGAAAACAATGTAATTTAACGCATATGTAAATTATACGAGTATTCCAGAAGAATGAAAAGAATCAAGCTAAACATCATAATTAACAAAGCCGAAGTAAAACATATAGTTAGTTACACGTGGATGATTTATTGATCCAAATCTTATCATCTCAATGATACAATTGATAAATCAACAATTAGGTACATAAAAAAAGTAATGAGGGGTTTGATAAATACTATTGTGTGTGTTGAACTGCCATCTCATGAAGTTTTTTAAAAGCAAGTATTCTTTTTCAGTGTCAATGAAACTTAATTTGTCATACGTTTAACAAATTGTTTAAATTCTGACTTTTCATTTGACTAATTTTACATTTTTAGGGACTTATAATATTTAATTTAAAAGAAAATTTTCATGATAAGAAATAGTATAAGTATGCATCTTAAGCAATTTATTTTGAAGAGATAAGCTGTAACGGAAAATATAAGAATACAAGTTCAAGAACGTGAACTGCATTGCATTAACTGCCTTTGCATCGCAAATCGATGAAACGTGGGTTATACAAAATCAATTAAAATAGCAATTTTTTTTCATAAGCGAAAAGGGAAATACTTTAAGTTATGAGCCCCCTTTCAACCTATATGCTGCCTTTGAAGAAAATGTTTTATTTATTTTTATTTTACAAATGCCACACACTACAATAGCACCTTTGACATTAGTGCATGGGCTCTCCAATATTTTTTGACAATATAATTAAGACTTTTTACTGCAGGGTGCACGTCCGAATGTTCAGCAGTCATAGGTTGACCAGAGTTGCATAGAGTACAGTCCAGTGAGTCGGTGATACTATTTCTGTAGAGATGGGATCTAAGACAGTCATGCCCTGTCAAAAGTCTAAAATGAACTGCATCAGCTTTTCTAGAAGCATCAGGAGCCCAGGACGGGTTCTCGTTCCAAATTGCCCAGTTCTTGTCTTTCGAAATCTCCGCAGCTTCCATTTTAACCATCCGTTAGACACGCTCAGATGCATAGTAAAAATAGTTTCGGCTCTACATCCACAAGTATCTCCTTCTTTTATCTGCCTTTCGTCACTTACCTCAGGATTCAGTGTCTAGGACGAGGGCGATTTCTTCATATTTCAGGCGGCAGGGCCATTGAATCTACTAAGATGCAGCGCACCCAACAACGTCAGTTTTTATGACTTTGTACTCTTTCGTTAAATTTTTTTTCTTGTAAAATAGTGTAGTTTTCAGTTTTATGCGAAAATAAATCGAAACAAGTATTATGTAACTTTTGTTAGATAGCTTTTTTTTACATCTGAGGCAGTGCCGTAACGTACATCCCCGCATTGCGGGCGGGGCAGGGATTCTAGGGGGCCCAAAACCTGACTTTGCAGGGGCCCTAATACTCTCCGTTACGCCACTGATCTGAGGGATGCCGCGTGCCTAGCCAATGACTGTATTTTATTCACTCCTTACTATGGCTGGAATAAACTCTCAAAATATCTATATGGGAGTCAAAAGCACTCAGATCCTCGCGCAGATATAGAGGAAAAGTAGATCACGAACTTTTGAAAGAGCACCTGCGAAGACGGTTTGAGTATAATACGCACATGATTCGTTCATTTTGACTCAGAATTAAAGAAATATTTGATATACAACATCCCATTCAAGACGAAAAACCAAGAGAAACATCCCCAGAAACTTGGAAAACTTTATCACATATTGCTATGCCTGTTCAACGCTTTCCTTAATTGGACTGTTTCCTCTTGTCAGGACATGAAGAAAAAGTATTACAATTTTGTAATTTATTATACAAAAAAATCCATATCCCTTGAACATTGTAAGGTGATTTAGGAAGAGTAGAATAAGGTATCTTAAAATGTAAACAGGGGTGACACAGTGATTACTTCCCATGGTCATTTTGTGTTTTTTCGTTTAAATACCCCAATTTCTGATTCTATTTTAAATGTTATTTTATGTCAAATATATTTTAATGTCAAATCTCACCAATAAAATGATTAAGTCATCTTCAAACATAAGTATGAGGTAATGCATCTGACAGATGCCACGTGTCTATAGAGGGAAATTTTTGAAACGGGTCTAGCGGAGATAATACTTAAAGGCCATATTAGTAAAAAGTTGTAAGGAATTGAAGGTTTAAATTCTTGTGGGTCTTTGGATCACAAGGGCTCCTTTCTTAGCAAAAAAGTCTGCATGCTCATTCCAAGCAATGTCACAATAATCCGATATACACTGAAAGGAAATTTTATGAGGGGAATTCTTAAAGAATGCTTTTCATTTTAAAATTCTTTGTGAATTACAGAGGTAATTTTAGCGAACAATTGTAATTGCCTTTATTTATTACTTTTATTTTCATAGAGTTTAAAATGAAATAAAATTAAGTCATTATTATGTTGCAACATTTTATAAAAGTAATGATAGTAATTTGGTTATAAAAATTCATCTCTTTGTATACAGAATAAAGCGCAAATTGATATTAACTTTTTTTCTTTTCACATGACTTTTTTTTTCTCAAGAAGTCTTATTTGCTAATAGTTTTTATAAGATTATGACGCAGTAATCTGGTGCTTGAGCCAGATTGGTTGCTGGAAGTCTGTAGATTTCACATTTAACTTTTCCTTTAGATTAATATATGATAATATATTGAGTGCTAATTCACCTTTACTCTAACTTACTTTTAAAATTCCCACATACCGTATAATGGAAGATAGCTCAGTGAAATTGCTTTATCTTCAGTCGGTTATCTCAAATATCATTCTGGTTATTTGATTATAGCTTAAAATTACGAGGTCCATTCTACAATTGCCCATCGTACAGCTCTTACAAGACACATAAGTGGAACTAAAAAATTAAACTTTCTTCCAAATCTATAAATATTTACAAAACTTTATAGCGTATCTATTTCTGCGATATATTTATTATTCTATGATTAGAGTAAAAATTTAGTTCTGACAATATTCTTTGCTATTCTTTCGAATAGTTCAAGAGAAATATTTTAAAAAATGAGTACTCTGACTACCTCACGTAAGTAAAATTTTGAAGTGATGATTTTCCTTTCAATCTGATAGTAGCGAAGACATTTTCTTGCAAATTTCTGATGGAGGATTCAATTTCTGGTGCCATTTAGAAGTCAACTATCATTATAGTAAATTTTAATATCTATCTAAAATTTCATTTTATGTTGATGGATATTTTTTAAGTGTAAAAAAAGAGGGATCAGTCACAACCATGCATATTTTTGCTTAATTTCAAGGATTTAATGCAATATCTTCTTATGTTCTTGCTTAATTCAGGTTGTTAAATGCAATTTCATTTAAATTAACTATCATGATATATATATATATATATATATATATATATATATATATATATATATATATATATATATATATATTAAATTATTGCATTCATTTTTTTTATTTTCTGTTGTCTGTTGTAGATTGTTGTATAATGTGTTGCTACCCTCATATGCTACAATAAAAGGAAGGATAAGTAATGTAAAACCGATATTGCAATATACTTCAAAATAATGAAAAAAAGACAAAATAATTAGGTCCAGCTTTTATACAAGAGAAAAAAATCGATATCAGGCGCTACCTCGGAAAAAGCAATAATTGTTACTTCGTTATTCCACAACAGTATGGAGGAAATGTCCCATCGATTCCTTTTTCATCTGCACGAGTCCGATGAAGTTTTGTAGTTTAGTTGCAGAGTACAGACGGGGATGATGTACCTCATGTGTCAGTTACTGATTGTCATATTGCAGACATAATAGATACAAAAATATTTTTATCGATTATAAAGACAAGAAAATAGAGACAAATAACGCATCCAATATAATTTTAATAAATTCATGGGACTCTTATAAATATCTCTATTTTCACTTATATAATTTTATCTTTCTAAAACCTGTGTATCAGAAATCGAGAAGTACAAAATCCCTACTACTGAAACATAAAGTATGAATTACTTACGATAGGTTAGTCTTATCAAAAATTTTATGATTTCTCTGTTAACTTCTTTATTGTATATAATTAAGTATCTAGTGTTATTCATGGGCATGAGAAAATGTGGAAAAGAAACATTCACAATTAAGGATGATGCAAAGTCAGTCTTTATTCCAATCTTCAAACTTTTAGGACAGTAATACCTAATTTTCAGGGAAATATTGTAATTGAATCGAGTATTATTCTCCTCGTTGTATAATACGCACGTGTCTGTTAATATCAATTCTTTATAATGTCATATTACCTCAAATCACTGATATTTTACTATGCTTTGTGAATGTAATGCATCTAACATGATGTTTTCAACAAAAAATGGAAATAAATATGACACTCTCATAGTTTCTCAATTATTTCAGGAAGAAAAAGAGAAATGTTATTGCATTACTTCGGATAATTAAAGATAATGTTAGATATTTCCGATTAAAATATTTAACCAAGCGATGTTTTCTACTGACCATGCTCTACATACTGTCAGATATCATATTTATCAAACATTCTTCTTATGCATCCCTTACCTATATTACACTCATTCGTGTACTGTCGACTCATCAGAACAAAATTCCAGTTTATTGGCTGCATACTTTCTGGCATTGAAATTTGAGTTATTTGTAATTGTTCTAGATATAATACATAGTGTGTCATTTAAAACGCAATACAAGAAGGGATGGCCAGGAAATTATCCAAGTTACAGAATAGGCGCCCTTCACCGAGTAACGCAAATGATGCGAAATGTGCAACTCTTCGACACTCATTGAATAGGATATATGGGAAGAAACATGCAGAATGGGAAATATCTATGCCGTTATTTCTCTTACAAAACAATGCGGATTTTTTTTCTTGTTTCAGAGGACACGTGTAACAGTTGAGAATACCAGGTCGCCTTTAACGGAGGCAATTGTTGCAGGCAAACGATTTCATAAAGAGCACGGGTATGGGACTGAGAAAGACAGGTTGTTCTAATCATGAAATCTCAGCCGACATCCATCTAGATCCCCTGTTCATCGCCTATGGCAAAGATTGTTGGAACAAAGAAATGTGGCAAGTTTGAGGGTTGTTATTTGGACTAAAGTGAAGTTAGCATGTTGGATAAAAGATTCGAAAAGCGAGTGTGACTCTGCAGATAACTTCTATCGCCGTTTTGTAGCATGTGTAGGATACCTTTAATATTCACATATCAATCGGAACCATTACCCGTCGATTCGTTGATAATTACTTGCCCTTATGGTATCCGTTACGAAGTTGAGAAGACTGCCGTAGACCGAATTGGACAGATAACTCCGTGGAGCTGATGTGGAGACAAGTCTGAACCTGCCGCATCTTTGGAACGCCCCCGCCACGTGACAACGTAGTATCATGGTTTGCTAGCAGGTGAACCTGAGTTGATAGCAGGTCTCTTTAGGCTTGTATTCAGGACACTATGACGGTCCAACGATGCGTGGATGACATGCTTTGGCCGGTGACATTTCCCTTCCTTCGGTAGGTGTTAGGTAATGTCCTTTACCAGCAAAACAATGCCCAACTGTGCCCTAGACTTGAAAGATGAACAGATGTTTCTCTGACCACTATTATCCCCATATATCACACCAACCAAACACGACTGAGACGAGGTTAAACCCCCCTTTCATTCCCTCTCCCGCAGCATTCAGAAGACGAGTTGTGCCAAATGATCGACAAAGAATGGAGAGCCATCCCTCACGATGCCATTGCACTGTTGACTCTGTTCTTAAATGTGTTCCTTCGTGTATCGTCATCCGTTGTGGTCTTACAATCTACTTCTCTAAAGGAAAGGTATATATGAAAAATATAAAAGAAAATTATACCCCGAAAGAGGCTCCGTAAGGGGAAAAAATGTTCGCATTTTGCCACATTTATATTACTCGGTGAAGTGCGTCTATCCTGTAATTTTGATAATTTTCTAGTCACTTCTTGTTGCTGCATTTCCATTATCACGCAGTTAGTGTAAATTTTGTAAATCAGCCACTAACTATGATAAAAGATGGTAAACGTTATGTCTTATTGGCTTTATTTCAGGTTTAAATTCTTATTTATCATTTTGTATACTCTTGACGAAATGTCTTAAATATATCCATGAATTTTTAAATATATATACATATATTATTAATAATAATAATAATTATTATTATTTAAAATAAAATTTGGTAGCATTTTTTAAAAATTAATTATTTACATTGCTTCGCTGGATAAATGACTGTCGAGATTTTCTATCATATTACTGATAATATTTCCTTTTTGTACCTACAGTTGGTAGTTAAATGAGTTTTACAGAGTTATTTATTTGCGGTGTCATTTTCAGAAAGAGTTAAAATATATCGTTTTATTTAAAATCATCATTCTGAAAATCAGTCAAAACCTAAATAAAAGGCGGATAATAAGTTTTCATGAAATAGGATGATGTTAGAAGTTATTTGATTTACATAACATTATATCTTTTCTTCTGATAAAAACATTCTAAATTTTGAGTAAACAGTATTTATACAAAATCGAATTACAGGTGAAAAAATCTAATTACATGAAATAAATAGAAATTTGAAAGTTTTATGGCTTGCGAAAAAATAGACGTGTTTTTTTTGACAGGCAGCATTTTGATATCAGCATTGGATGGCATTGTCTCTTGAAATTAAATACAAGAAAAAAATATTTTCGGAAGTAATCTGTTGAAATCCTTTCTAAGTGTGATTTTAGTTTTTTTTATTTTGTGTTTTTCTCTAATCCATTTTTCAAACAACTCTTACACTTTTCTCGCATATTACTATCGACATTATCATGTTCCGATACCAGCATATAATATTCAATCTACGCACTATATCAAACTTCTTTTATATAACAAAGGAGAAGAAATTTTTATCTTTAGTTTTCTTTGAATACTTTTATCGTATAAGCTTCGTAGATTCTGAAATAGAGATTCTGACACGAATAACTATAAATTAGACCCGCATGGTCGTTTGCGCCAATAAACCTTTCAGATCTTGTTTTATTTTCTGAAGCATCATTGTGTTTGAGAGTTCCACCTTAAACAACTCAGAAACGGATGCTTTAGGCTTTAAAACAATAAGGGAAGAGATCTCAGGACCATATGAAAGAATTCTAAGCTAAGAGAGTGTGAATTATATTGGGTATAAGGGAAAGCTCTGTCGTTTTTGAACACGTGCACTTTTATGAGTTGTCGATCCTTAATAAGAATTCGTATCGGACTGAAACTGGTTTAAACAGTTAGATTAGCATTCTGTTGATAATTTATACATATATTTTTGCATTTTAGTTAGTTTTTTAAACTTGTAAAACAGTCAACATGAGTGGAGAAAAAGTGCACTTAAGTCATCGTGTGTTGTTTGTTGCAAAAACAGAATAACATGATTGAGATAAAAAAAAGACTTGTATGACGTGTTTGGTTAAAAAGCACTAATGGCTCGAACATGCCAAAAATGGTTTGTGAAATTTTTCTTGGGTGATTTTTCTTTGAAAGATGAACCCAAATCAGGAAGGCCATCAGAAGACAGTGATGAAGTGCTATGCTGTATGATCAGGATAAATCGCACGTTAATTTCCACAGAAGTAAACTTCAAACTTGGAATTCATCTGACTACTGCTTCTGATTATATTAAAACTTGTTTTAGTGTCCAAGCTCTCTGTTTGGGTGCCACGCGAATTCAGCGAGGAAATTTAATGGACAGAATTTCGATATGTTCTTCAAATCTTGCACGTTACAAAAGGGAACCGTTTTTGAACCACTTGGTGACTGGAGATGAAAAGTGGATAGTGTACAAACACGTAGTTAGAAAAAAAGAGTATGTTTACAAAGGGATGACACCACCATCCACACCCGAAGCTGGCGTGCATCAGAAGAAGGCTATGTTGTGTTGTTGGTAAGAAAGGGCAAGGGTATAGTGCCCTATGAGTTGCTGAAAGAAAATGATATAGCCGTTACTGCTCGCAACTTGAAGTTTTGAATAAAGAAATTCACCATAAGCATCCATCTTTGACCTACAGAAAGGGTGTGATTCTTCATCGTGACAACGCTAAAACACACGTGGCAAGAAACACCGCATAAAAACTGCAGTGTTGGGTTGAGAAATTTTACCTCGGTTTAACATATGCTCCTGATATTGCACCATCTGTGAGTATCATATGTTCAGGTCGCTACAAAAGTTTCTTGATGAAAACAAATATATAAATTGCAAATGGCAATGGAGGAATACTTTGTCTTTAAAACAGCGGCCTTCTTTTCCTGGAGGTTAGATAAACTACCAAACACTGGCAGACATTTGTAACTAACAAAGGACAATATATTTTGAATTAAATTTTAAATTAAAAGTGAAAAAAAAAGTTTTACTTTTTCTTAAGAAAAAAATGACAGAACTTCCCCTTACACCCAATATTTGATTGTTCAGAAGTTGTATTTTGATGAGTATTTTTAAACTATGTCAAAAATTTTGAAAGCTTAAATCATTTTGCACAGTACGTTATGTTCTATTGTATTATTACTGTTGAAGACATGTTTCGAAGTATAATAAATATTCTCTTTACACAATGTATATTTATTTCTTTTGACTTTCAACTTAATTTTTAGCCAAAAGGAAGTGCAAAGTGTGCCTTTTGTTAATTGTTAAAAACTATACGAAACAATTCTCGATCTTCACGAATACCATAATTCACCGTTCTTTATTTATCGTGAAAAAGTATAGCCCTTTAGGGAACCAATAGAAATCTGGGTAATTTTCGTTTTGAGAAAGAATAGTCTATCATAGAGTCAAATAAAACATTGAGAAAATAAGCTTCTTTAATTAATCAGTGTTTTAAAACGTGTCTGAGAGTTATGACAGAAGCATTAATCCCATGTGCTATTTGATATTCTCTCAGGTGTTAGTTCATCCCCTTCTCTGCTGTTCTTCCGAAGTAATTACAGGTTTAGATCGTCGATCAATTCATGCGATGTTTCTTGGATCCTTGAATCGGTGAAATATTCATGCAAAATAAATAATTTAAATCACTGCAAAATGAAATAATAAATTGCAGTACTTTGAATTTCTGCTATTATTGATGATTTTTAAAAGCAGCCGGTTACTCAAGAGGTCTCATAAATGACTCTCGATTCATTCTTTATTTTTGGCAGATGTAAAAATGTAAAGACATTTTTCAATTATGAAAATGGAAAAAAAAAACACACCATTTACCATGTTTAAAAAATGTCTAATCCATTATATGTTTCAAAAAGTAGCAGAAGACACTTTTAAGTATTGAATTTATGTAAAATTCATTGGAAAGAAATACTTCCTTATTGTTTCAGGCGTTGTTTAAAATGTAATTTTTTTTCCTTTGGTAACTCTTTATTCACAAGTAAGAATATTTATTTTTTTAATTTTGTATAACGAATTTTTAAATGTTTTTGTAATTTATGTTTAACCTTTAACTAGAAAAAAGAATAAAAAAATAAAAGTTATATTATATATATATAACTCCCTCGTATTTGGCGGGAACACATTACTTGTTGATGCACTGCCGACCATCATCTACACTCCGAATAAAAGTAGGTTATGTTTTTGTTCATATGTTATTTAGTTGAATGATTTTTTAATATTTAAATTCCACACATATATAATTCTTTCCTTTCCTCTTGGTACATAGTATGACAAATTACAGGTGAAGGTTGGTTGGCCGCAAAACATGTTTAAACTTGCAATCCTGGTTCTTAAGGCCAGGAGTTTGTCATTATACTACTGTGCCTTCTACCTATTTATAGTTATCTTAGGTTTATAACTATCTGTTTATTTTTATATTTTCGTTTATATATTTGTGTATATGTATATATGTGTATATATATATTTATATATTGAATTTTTTATATTGGATTTTATATATATATATATATATATATATATATATATATGTGTGTGTGTGTGTTAGTAAGATTAATCATAATTATACAAATACGAATCTTATCGTATATGAATGATCTCTTCACACACACTGCATTGAATGCACTAGGCTTATATATTTCATCATACATAAGCCTAGTTTCATTTACTGAGCAAATTGTGCTTTTCCTAAATTTAAAAGTTTACTAAAAAAGTTGATCCAACGTGTAAAAGACAACATGTGACGAAATAAAGGAGTAGCCATTTTTACAAAAATTAAAATTTTTATTGGATTGTGTGTGTGTGTTTGTTATTATTATTTATTTTAACACTAAATTGCTCAAGGAAGTCATTTTGACTGTTTTTTAATTTCAGTTAGAAAAACAATTACATATGTAATGCACAATTTCTTAGAATTCCAAGTGAAGTAAATTTTTTGTATTGTTACTATTTACTAATAACTTCTTAAATGATTGTAAATAATATAAAAAAAATATTAAAAGTTAGTTTTTTTAAACAAGTTTCTTTACACATTAATCATTCTTTCACAATGCAGTCATTTTGACTGCTTTTGGGCAATATAGGTATATAAACATATATACTAAGTTTCAGTCTTTTTAGTTTTAATTGGCTGAAAAAAATGCACTGAATATTTTCAAACAAGGAATATCACTTGAATAAATATAATGAATTTTTAAGTGTTACTTAAATATATATATATATATATATATACACTCTGTCGCAAAAAAATATATGCACCCAGAAGAAATTGAGCTACATTCACGTGTTTGGTTGCATGGTGTATATGAAAATAAACAAATGATTAAAAATTCAGAACAAAATATCATTTTATTAAGCATTACAGCTTGCAAAAGGTTAAAAATGTAAGTACCGATTTAACGGGCGTGGCATCGATTCAATTAGATCACTTATGACCCCCTGTGGAAGATCCTGCCATAGTCTTTGCATCTGCGCAGTTAATTCTCGTCTCGGGACGGCTGCAAGCGCGTAGACATGCTCTATTGGCGAAGATCTGGTGACCTGGCAGGCCAACGTCATATTCTTGAAGACATTGTTGGGAGAGTCGCGCAGTATGTGGACGAGCATTATCGATAAATGGCACCTGGGTGACTTGATTTGGGTAGCACAATCGGCGTTAAAATATCGTCCACGCATCTAGCGAGCTGTCAAAAGTGCCTTGAAGGACCACTAAAGATGATCGTGTGTCCCAAGAATTGCTACACTGTCACACCTTGTGAAATTGCAACAATAAATGCCGGATCGGACCGCTGGCCGGTGCGCCTCCAAAGTGTGCGGTGGTCATCAGCACTGAGACTGAATCGGGATTCATGTCGAAATGACACGTCTCCAGTCTACACTCAAGTCCCCGAGGTCGGCAAAAACCAGTCGACACTGTTTGATGTGGGGTCAGTGGTAGCGTTTTAGCGCGTCGGCTTATGGGCTGGTCAGTCGTCACCTTATGGTTTCTCTTGATGGCACTGGATGTCTGGAAGGGAACGTAAGGCGTTGAATCGATGCTTACAGCGACGTTGTTGGTGCCGAAGTGGCCACTCTTCTTATTGCACGATCCTCGCGATCATTTGTGTTCACGTCCTGACCCTCCGCGACGGTATCTGACCTTCTGTGATCCACTGTTGCCAACACCGAGCAACTACCATATCGCTCCGACCGAGACGGCGGCAACATGTCTATTCGACCAACCTGCTTCTCTGAGGCCACATACGGCCCCTTCCGTCAGCTGCTCGACCGCCGGTTTGTCTTAGAGGCCAATATCGCCTCAATCATTTCATAGCCGTTTTCGTACTAATGCTTTTAAACTCTCCCAGTTGCGCAACTAATATGCGCATAGCACAGATTGTCTCATTGGCTGAAATTTTAATCATTTGCATATCTCTTACCAGACTACATTCTTGCCGAGTTTCGTGATTGTAGCTTGATTTCTTCTGGGTGCATATATTTTTGCGACAGAGTGTATTGGTCTACGCGTGTTTTTCAGGTATAGAAGTTTAAGTTGGCATTACTTTTCCAAGATGACGACCGATTTAACGGCTGCTGATTTATTCTCAGTTTGGTTTGGCAATTCGTCATGAATAGACTCACGCCTGAACAACGCTTTCGAATTGTGCAATTTTATTTCGAAAATAATGGTCGATTTTCATAAGCGAATTTTGTTTAGCGATGAAGCGCACTTCTGGTTGAATGGCTACGTCAACAAACAAAACTGCCGCATTTGGAGTAAAGCTAATCGTGTATGTCGAAACACCGTTACATAGAAAAACTGACTGTTTGGTGCGCAAATGGGCTGGTGGAATCCTTCTTCAAAAACGATGAAGGCCACAACGAAAATGGTGATCGGTATAGAGCCATGATTGGACTACATTCCTGAATTGAACAATCATGATGTCCGTGGGTTCCTACAGACGGCGCCTATGCTCTGAAATCGATTTTTGAAAGACACGTTTGGTGGCCGCCTAATTTCACGTTTTGGACCAGTGAATCGGCCTCCAAGATCTTGTGATTTAAAAATTTTTGTGGTGCTATGTAAAATCATTGGTCTATGTAAGCAAAACGCTTGACCATTTGGAACACATCGTTGTTTTGCCGATTGCAAATTTGGAAAAAGTCATCTATACCTCTAAAACATCCGAGACACAAAACAGTCCTATTGAAATCATATTTAAAATGTAATGCCACAAGACTATCTTTCGAATAAAAAAAATTCATGTCAATCGAATAATACATCGTTGTTTTATTGCAATTTAAAGTTCTATACCTCTAAGAAAACACATATATATATATATATATATATATATATATATATATATATATATATATATATATATATATATAGGATTTGAAATAAAAAACACCTTATTAAATAAATTTTAAATATATATATTTTAAAAAATTTAGTAGATACAGGAGAGAAAAATTGCTTGAAGACCTGATATTTGCTATGACTTAGTGTCAAAAAATATTAATAAAACTCTAAATTCAATCCTTGTTAGTTGTTGACATATTTATGATTTATGAGATAATTATCACATTGGGTCAGATGAGAAGTTTAATTAAACTACATTGACTTTTACCGAAAAAATTTGCGATCATAAATGGTAATGAAGAATAGGAATGAGAGTGAAAGTGTGAAGCAAGGAAATGAATACTAAAATCAAGACCTACCGCAGTATAGTTTTTTTTTCATCCTATTTTTATATTCATTTCCATATTCCCATTAGAAAAATAGAGATTATTCGCTTAATTAGAGGTGAATGAAAACCGAATCTGAATTTTTTTTATAGGTATCGTTAATGCTTAAATTATCGAGTTGGTAGTAGCTGATCTGTGAAATTTGATTTGTTCATAGAAGCTTTAATTGTGTATTTTGTATGTATTATTAATCTGATTATTATATAAAATGCTGTATTCACAATATTAAGAATATATTTCGTTGAATTACGCGTCTAATAAACGAAATAAAGTCTTACTGTCTATATTATGAAATGCAAAAAGCGTATTAAAGATGCCTATGAATATGAGAAAGAATTTTTGTAAGAAAAATTAATAAATATTTGCATCACCACATTCCTTATTCATAGAAGTGTATACAATTCTGTAGATACTTAATTAACCCGGCATCACTCGCGTGAAAAAAACGAGCTTAAGTTCTCGCGTAGGGTATCTCACACCCAAGGGTGTTTACATTCTATTTTTACCGTAAAATTTGTATACAAAAGTAAAAAAGGAATTACAATATGTTTATTACATTTTTCGCACGTAAATTTAGTTTTTCTGTTCTTTTTATAAGGGAATTCAGATCATTGTTTATACACTCCTTTGATCTCGTAGTCAGTGAGTGCGATGTTTTCACTGGATCTTAATTTTTTTAAAACCTGTATTTGATTAAAACTAAACATATAGGAGAAAACTTGTCTATTTTTTAAATTCAAAAATTTTTAAATTTCTTTTTTATTTTCTCTTATTGATCCAGCAATAGTGTTTTTTTTTCAAAAGTTCACGGGAAAGTGGATAAGATGTGTACCAGTTGTCTCCCTTAAAATTACGATTTTTTTGTCTCTACATATAAATCATTTTTCAACAGTGTCTCACTCTTCTAAATCGGGATCGATTTCAGCGGAGGAATCATACTTGTTGTTATGTATTTCATCATTTGATTCTTTCTCATCATAATCGCGAAGAGAATTCCTTCATTCGAAAATACTGTTGTACTATATCTATTAAAAACTGTATCTATTAAATTACTTAAATATCACATTTTTTTCATCATAACTAGAATAATTCGCCATAGCATAAGGAATATTTAAAACGTGCTCATGCATTCAAAATTATAACGGTGATTCACGCGCAGGGTATGACATACCCGAAGAGGTGGTATCCAAAAATATATATTTAGAATTCACCTACAAGCTAAAGCCCCTCAAAGGATATGACCTTAAAGTCAGAGAGACGACACGGGAAACTATCCATTTTCCAAAAAAGGTTTAAAAGGTTGATTGATTAATTGAATATTAACGTCGCACTGTTCAGCTACACGAGGGCTTTTGGCGACGGACCACGTAATTTTGAACCATGGTCAAGTGACGTGGACGACACCTGAGCTGGCACCCCCCTCTCCTAACTACCACACCACACCAACGGGAGGACGTTTCAGCTCTCGACAGATTTAACGTGCATCGCTGCCCTACACGGCGGGTCTTTAGTGGTACTGGGCTCGAACCTGTGACAAAGCAAGCCACAGTCCGATACCTATACCACTCGGCTACCACGGCCACAAAAGGTTTAAAAGGAGCGTTGAAAAAAGTTAGACGGTGGGTATGACACACCCTGCGCGAGAACTGCCGGGTTAAAAAAACATGTTACTTTTATTAACACACACGCATACTATATGTATATATATAGTTATTGTGAAGAATAATAACTATATATATACCTATGGTATAAAGTAATTTGACAGTATTGATATAAATTAAGTTTTACTTAATAATGGTTTACCAATATTTAAAAAATCTTTTACAGTTAACAGCGTTTTTTTTTCTTTTTGTAATCAGTTTAATGCCCTTTTTAAGCCTCAAACCACAACGAATCTACACATTTATAGATGACGATAATGTTTTTTTTTCAAAAGGTAAAAATATAATCTCTTCTTTCTCCTAAAAAACACCTATAGTTGATTCACGCATTTATTTATTGCCGTGTATATTCAGTAGATAAATTTGCTTCTTCTTCGGTAAATACAAGAAACAGGAATGCTTTTGATATTTAAAATATATTACTAAAAAGTGCAAGCTCTTTTTGTATATTCTGTTTATTTCCAACATGTTGCAGTTACTGGAATCGTTCCATAGAGAAATTCCTGTTCCACGTAAGTCCTTATGTGGTATCTAAAAGCAGTTTATTTAATCTTTTCTGAGTAACAGAAAGGACATTTAGTGAGTGTAATATTTTCATCTTTAACCAATTCACTACCAATTACGAGATATTTCGTAGTTAGTGCTGAAATTTTAAATTGATTACATATCTCCATCTGAGTTTGGAATTATTAAAAAGGAAGAAGAAAAAATTTATACCGTCCAAAAAAACGTATTCATTATCAAAAATTATTACTAAAATTATAACTTAGACGATTACATTATAACATAATAATTATATACAGTCGGACCTCTATATAACTAAGTCGCTAAATCCCGAATAAAAGCTCGTTATATGGAAAATTCGCTATACAGAGGTTCACCTTTCAATTTTCTTTATAAACTGCATTAAAAATAGTTTAAATTCCTAAACACACTATATTTATTAAAAAAGTAATAATTCACATCCTTTTTGTAAATCAATATATATTTATTTTATATATCTTACCTATCAAAAAAGAAAAGAAAGAAAGAAAAACTGCAAGAGGAAAGTTTCTTGACGCTTTTATTCACTTCCTGAAGAATTAAATTTTTCTTTGATGCTCAAGAAATTACGTTTTGACATTTTCGAGCTACCTGAAACGAAGTTATCAGTACGGCGGATCAACACTACAAATGAACGGATAATAAATCAAGAACAAGGGGACACGAGACAACTCTACTGAGGGTGGATGGAGAAATAGATGGTGTTTCTAGTGAACTAGACAAGGGGGTTAAAAGTTGCACTTCCTGGATGAAACACGCAGAATTCTATAGCTCTTGGTGAGTTAGGAATTTAATAAAACCAATTCCAAGATTTATAACCACCATAAAATGTGTTAAAAGAAAGAATAGTTTGAAATATCGAGAAATAATTTTAAAATAGGGAGAAAAAAAATTGAATCACAAGAGAAAAAGTTCGTTAACACTGCACTTCGCTATTGGGAGGTTATTTTACGAAGAAAATCGTGAAATATTCTTGGTTCCTGGAAAAAGTTCGCTATATAGAAAAATTCGCAATAACCCTTTAAGACCCAACCCGCATCATCGTGCGGGTTAGATATTCTTGTACGTTTTTGCTTCTAGACTAGTCGTAAGTAAGAAAATCACGAATCTGACGATTGAGCCGGTTTGCGGAAAGTGTAAAGTGTTACTTTTTATCAACATACAATGTTTGTGGTCCATGTTTTACTTTCAGCTGGCAACTCTAGCTTTGTTTTCAAATACAACGAAAACACACGTCTTCTTTTTATCTGTTGTAAAAGGTAATTATCAATATATTTCTAATTGTTTAGATACAAATTTTTGTATTAATGTTTAAATAATTGTAAAATAGAAAAATATTAATTATGCTTTTTTAAGGTATCCGATTACATTCGGAACCATGATTTTGCAAAAGCACTTAAATTGATAATTTTCATGCTATTTAGTGTCACTTAGATTAGAATATATGCATAAAATTGTTTTAAGGACATTTTGACAAAAAAACTTATTTAAATACAACATTTTGGCAAAAAATTAACTTAGAATAATCTTTTTTCCAAATGTTCTCCTTTTGTGAAAAATGCTTCTATTACAATAATATTTTGCCTGCATATAGCTCAGACCTCTCTGTAGAGGCTCAACTAGAATTTTTGAAATATATAACTTAGAAGTGGCTTTATCCATATTTTACGACAACAGAGGGGAGCAATTTCAAGAAAAAAAACGCCAATAATTATTTCAATTGGTGGTAACTCTGAAAATAAGGCGAACTTTTCAAAAATTATAGTTGAGCCTCTGTAGAGAGGTCTGAGCTATATACAGGCAAAATATTATTATAATCGAACCATTTTTACAAAAGGAGAACATTTCGAAGAAAGATTATTCTAAGTTAATTTTTTGCCAAAATATTATATTTAAATAATTTTTTTTAGTCAAAATGTCCTTAAAACAATTTTATGCATGTATTCTAATCTGAGTGACACTAAATATCATGAAAATTATCCATTTATGCACTTTTTTAAAATCAAGGTTCCGAACGTAGTCAGATACCTTAATGCGGTTTGTAGGACACGGGAATTCGTTACCCGCACGCTCGTGCGGGCTGGACACTACTTGAGGCACTGAAGTTGTAAAGGTAAATGCTTGCTATATGCGAATTTTCTCCCCTGTTTGGATAATTTTGATGGAAGCCTACATAAAAATGAAATGTATAGTTAAATAATTAATACCAAATTTTCATTGGGGGTCGCCATGCATCCCTTTTTTTTCTTTCTCTCACTCTTTAAATTTGTTGTTCATACATTTGTTGAGGAGTATGGCATTTTTATCCTCTGCACAGATATCTACATCCATGTCTCTTCCCCCCTCCCACACAAAAAAGTCTGAATTTTCCGGTCAGAGTTAGTATGTTGTGGTTTAAATATTTTATTTTTCTTAAATAAGGAAAATTTCTGATACAGTTTACTATTTTTCAAGTAATACTGTGCGAACTTTTAATCAGAAACTTTTTCAGGTGTCTAAAAGGAGAAGAATCCAGTCACAAGAAGTAATTTTGCAACTGATGAATAAATCAGACTGAACATACATCAGAACTTAGTGATCTCTCGAACGATGACAATGCTGTGAACAAAACATGAATCACGTATACTGAAAGGAGAATCAAGTTCATAGATGAGAGCGATGAAGAAAAACATGGAAATAATTGAAATGAAAAGACAATTGGGGATTATTCTTTACCATCAAAGTCCCTTGAAACCATTCATTTCATTGTTTTAGCTGTTGCAAATTCTTGGTTTCTGTGCAAACAAGATGTAATATCAAATAAAATTCCTCCAAAAATCAAAACGGATCGCTTAAAATTTAAGTTAGATTGTTAGAGCGTTAGCAGCCTCTCCACCTACTAACAAAAGTATTTTAACTGATGGTGAAGATAACAGTGTTGTAATTCCACTCGCAAAAATATCGAAGTGTTATAATCCACCTGTGCTATGCATGTCTGCATTCATCCTGGCTTTTTCAGGATAAAAGGCTTGACATTTATAGCCATTTTTGATATGTTGATGACATTTGAAGGCCTTGCAAGTGCAGATTTGAAAACTACGAAAGCAGTTCGAAAACATGTTGTGAAAAATGCAATGGTTATTTTTACTTGTCAAAAACAAAACAAAAGATTTTCACAGTAAATGAATTATGAGTTAATAAAATAGTTAATTATACATCAATAATTTCCTTATTTGTAACAATTAAGTTAGAATTAAGATTGTTTCTTCTATTATCTTTGAGCTAAAAATGCATAACTCGTAAAATTTCATAGGTGACATGTTTCACAGATAAAGCCCAACCCGTACGATCGTTCGGGTACCGTCTACGTTCCAGGGGGAATAGCTGGAATTTTTTTGTTATTTTCGCTAGTGTCAAAGGGGTCCATATAGTAATAATAACCAGAAGAATTTAATATTTAAAGATAAAAATAATTCGGGTCTTAAAGTGTTTTAGAGATTCGACTATATATATATATATGTTTATGAATGTATTCCAAAAATTAAAAAAAATATTTTTATAGTTGTTGATGTGTATAATGAGGTTTAATGTAGAATCAAGCAACGTGCTGGGTTTTTGGGACACACTGGACAAAATTACCTAGTCTTCTTACGTTTTTTTTTGCCTTGTACGCGTTCGATATGGCTTTGTAGGCATCTATTCTGTGGGAGAAAGATGTTCTGAGTAATGAAAATTATTTACAGTGGTTTTTGTGTTATAGTTTCTGCTTTCTCCTGCATTGCTGATGTCGCCATTAAATAAATGCATACTAACTGATTCTCTAAATTGACACATCCTCTTTTTTTTTATTCCCTCTATTTCGTTGGTTATAGAACATGTATGCATTCTACAGGAAAATTTCGAAGTTCGAGCGATTTTCTTATACTAATGGATAGTTTTCATGAGATCTTCTAATTATCTTTCATTGGTACATTTTTATTATTTTACTACCATAACCTTAATGGATTTTCCCAGTGAGGATCATTACACATCTGTATGAAAATCTGACATAAAATTACACATCTGACTGTCACCAGATGAAATTAGGTGATGAGTTTGAAAACCAAATAAAACGAAAAGAAAATCTTTGTATATGAAGACTTTTATTGAAAAAAATACTACGAGATATATAACTCGGTAAGTGGCACTCACAAGAGTCTTATTCAGTGACCCTGGGCAAGGCGCTCTAACATTTGCCTGGCAGTGAATAGGTTAATGCAGTGGTCTCCAACCCCCGGTCCGTGGATCAAATACTACCGTTCCGCACAAGAAGTTAAATTATTTCCCTTTTATTTATTGTGGTATATTTTTCTTGGATCTGGGCTACTTTTTATGAAAATCCCTTTATATTTCTTGTTAAATCACTTTATATTCATTTTTGGTGTAGCTATATTTTACTCTGAAGTTACGATTAAATACAATTAAATTAAAATTATTAATTCAAAACAGTCTTAAAATGTAAACAATCAACATCCTCCCCTTCAGCGGGCCGCGGTAGAATTAACAAACGTTGACCGGTCCGCGGCGATAAAAAGGTTGGGGAACACTGGCTTAATGGATACCCTATGCACTTGCCCTTTCATCCTTTAAATCCATGAGTAATTCGAAAGACTCATAATGGAAATTTTTGTGCCGGATGAATATTTCTTAAAAAAAATTTGCTTTTATGACAAATTCACGCACGTACGGCACGCTCGTGCGCGCGCGCACACACACACACATACACACCGTCCTTGTGAGGTTACGGAATTATTATCATAAATGAAATAAAACATCTATACGTGAAATCGAATGATAACGCGTCTGACTGCTGATCAGCACAAATCATTAGTCTTATTTCAAGGTCAGACGAAAAGCGTCTTTTTTTCGTCAACAAAATTGCACTTATCCATTCAAATGAGACAGAAATTATACTCTTTTTGCCTAAGAAATTTGTGTGCAATGAGAATCACAAAAATATTCATTCTTTCATACTAGCTTCTCTTGTATTAATGATGATGTAAATCCTAATTTATCTTCTCCCAGTGTTTTATGATGCATGGTATCTTATTTTAGTCATTTAATGTTTATGAAAGATTATAGAGCAAGTTCTCGCTTCTTTTCTCGAACTTTAACGATTCAAATAATTCAAACTAAGTAGTGTTTTTTAACTGTATAATATATTTTTATATGTGTGAAAAATGGGTGTGTATGATTTGTTCATAATTAATTTTAACTTTTAAGCTATCATAACAAGCCTTATATAAGTCAGTGACCTATAATATAATCCTTATTTATTATAATTTATCACTTAAGTAATTCTGAGTATGTTCATTTTTAAAATTCGCTTATAATTTATTTTACTGTCAGTAATAATTATATGCTTGTATATTATTTAAACTAGTAAACTGGTTAATATATATAAGTTAACTATTACTTTTTGCAAAACTGACTTAAGATCCTGTAAATTAATGTTTTCGTTAATAGTTTTTTTAACAATAGTACAAATATAGTAAGAGTATAACACTTGAATCCTCTTGAGGTATCAAAATAAACCAACGTGCCGTGGTGGTATAAAACGAAACAAGATACATTAAAACACTATTTCAAAGCAATGCATACGTTTATGTACATTCGCTGCTATCTTTTTCTTGCTTGATTTCCTAGCAAGTATCTCTAAACTGTGGAGAATTAAGATAAAGTTAATCTAAATCTGAATCAAATTTCTGAATGAATTAAATTTATTTTTTAATGCAAAATCAAGTGCCAAGAATGTAGTTATAACATGTAATGCACCGATCAATTTCAGATATTAGTTTTTAAAAGAAAAAAAAATATCATGACTGAGTACTTTAATGTTCCATCACGTTGTTAACATCAGTTCAGTAACCCCAAATTAGCATATTCTGGACCAGAATAGAAACCTACGCTCTCTCATTTGAACAAGGTTTTGCCTAAGGCTGTGTTATTACTTAGGAAATAAAATTCTTGTTGTGGAAAGGAGAAATCTATGGGAAGATACAAAGCTGGTGTAGTAGATATCAGGAATCGATGAAACCATGGTATCTGACAAATAATCGAAAAGAATGAGGACTAAATTCTACTATTCAACAACAAGTACCACCTGCAAGCGTGATACAGAATGGGCGTAATAAAAGCTATTATTCTAAAATGTGTCGATATTTCAAGTGAAAGAAAAAATACACGATATCAGTATAAAAAGAGCTAAATTCATGGGTATATTAAGGTGTGATAGTATCACGGAAGAAAAATAAGTATGTATTACTTAAAGTGTGTAATCGACCAGCCTTTGAAAGTGAAAAAATGTTTTCTGAGCACGAAATCATGCATTGGGTTATAAAAACACTCGTTAAGAATGTTTTAAGTCAGGAAAAGGTGAAAATTGAATTCTGGAGATGGCATGACTTGATGATGATTTCTTTTAAAATTTTTTAATCCTGTGTAATACTAGGTATTAGGAGTTTTGGGTTTTAAAAGAATCAAAGGACAAAACAATCCTTATCTCATAACAATATTAAACATTTTCAAGTGTTTCCATATATGTTACACTGTTATTTTATCAAAGGGAATTACTTATTTTCATTTATAAGCAAAATAATGCCTGTAAATACTTATTTACAAAGAAGAATTCTGATACAAATGTTACATTTTATAGCTTGAATTTATAGTTTAAATCTTATCTATTACAATTTATGTATTACCAATAATCAATTTAAAATTCATCTAGAATAATTTATAAGTAAACAAATTTGCAAATATATTTACCCATTATATTTCTCAGCATTAAAAACATTTTTTTATTTTAATCAATAATCCACCAAGTGCTTTATATATATATATATATATATATATATATATATATATATATATATATATATATATATAAATATATATAAACATCTGCTCACACACAGCTTTAAAATGTAAATAATCAAAGAAGAAATTTTTTCCCCATAAAAATAGGTACACTCTGTTTCACATAAGTTAGAAAAAATTTTAGAATGTTTTAATAAAAAATATGCTTATATCGTTTTTAAAATAAAAGTGTGTGTGATTTAGGTGTTTTTAATGTAAATTAATCTTAAACACAAACACACACATTTCATTAAAAAAGAGTTCTAAAGATGTTTCTTCTTTTTTTAATGAAATAAAGTCCTTATTTTAAGCTTTAGAGTTTCGGTTTTGCTTAGAGTACTTATATAAATATACCTGAGTAATGTCAAATAAATTCAAATGAGATCAATTTGTATAAGCGAGAAATTCCTGCATATATATTAAGAGAATTTTAAAAATATATAATTTGATAATATACACATAACAAATAAAACATTAAATACATGTATTTATAAATGCAAGTAGTAAAAAGATATAAATAAGTATATTTACTTCGATAGGAATGAATGTTTTAAATGATAAGTTCATTGATTACAAAATAATTTAACTTCTAATCCATTAACTAATGGTTAAGTGCTACCTTTGCAATAAGAAAAGAAATTTTAAATATGCTTAGGGGGAGGGGAAATAATTCAGTTTATGGGAATTAAGAAAGTTTGTTTTATCAATTTTTATTTTAAAAATGGTAGTTATAAAATTGTCATTTAGAATATTGCTTGTAAATTAAGTACCAATAATTTTAAATGTGTTTAATACCACTACATGAGAATTATTTTTAATAAATTATCTTTAAAATATGCATATATTAATAAAAATGTAATTTTTATGCGTTTTTTAATCAAGTTGCGTAAATGCCGCAATTAATTTTATATAACTTTCATTTCTTTTCTTAAACGTATATCTAAATTTTAAATTGTGTATATTTGTTTAAGAATACCTTTAGATTTTCCTGTAATAAACGTAAGGGCTGTATATCGTCAAAAATCAAAAAAAAAAAAAAAAAAAAAAAAAAGAAAAAAAGAAAAAATAATAATTTAAAGTTTTGACACTGTTATATTAGATATCTTCCTTATCTTGTAATTAAGAAATAAATTAACAATGAATATATTAATGGAACAGTGTTAGGTACTTGATAGCTGGTTTATTAACAGCAATCAATCACAATCCATTTTCTTACATTATGATATCTAAAATGAGTGAAAAGGGAAAAAAAGTTAATTTGAAGCTTATTATCATCTACGATCCTCTAATATTCATATTGGATCAGTACGATTTTCATTGATCGATCTTTTGAAAACTTCCCTAGCCTACATGTGTAGGGAATACATTGATCTCAGCTAGGGGAAAAAAGGTTCATAACTTGTTGCACCCACTGTCGATTGAAATTCAACGACTGGTTTCACTTTAGGCAACAAAATGAGTGAGATAAGCAGAATTCTTCGCTTTCTATTATTCCATGTTTTTATTGGTGTTTTCATTTTCCCCATTCAAATGACTTCCACGGAATCTGGTAAGTTATGTTTTAAGTCTCGAGAAATTAATATGAAAAAATATTTTCACGCACAGTTTTATGTAAGAGGGAACACTAAAACAAGATATGTGAAAAGGAAGTCAGCGGTAGCGTAGGAGTTATTGATTGAATAAAAAGAATAGGTTTAGGGACTCTTCTTTTTATACTAAATCATCACGAAAGATATCTATATTGATCTTTTTTTTGTTTGAGATTATTAAGGGGACATGATATGATTTACGCAAAAATTCTTAATTTAACGATTTTTAAAATTTTGTTTTGGTTGCCTCTTATGTGTGTATACTATGTAAAAAACAGATTTTGTGCTCAAAATTTCATAAAAAGCTAGCCATTTTATTTTTTAATAAAAAAACTTAAAATTTGTGAAGGGATTTTCAAATGTTACTCTTTCTACAAAAACTTAGGTACACACATGAAATTTAATTTATAAGTAGTATGTTAAACTATGTATAACAAAACTTGGTATGGGTTTTGCGATAACACGATTGGTATTCATACAATTCATCTTTTTATGAATGCTTATTGAAAATTCCTTAAAAAATGTATAAATTATGAGTTCAATTATTTTTTTAAAAAATAAGTATTGCTTTGAATGCATACCGGCTTTTGTAACATGTACTGTTAGCACTAAGTGAAAAAACATTCCAAGTATTAAACACAATCGAAAAAAAGCTTTATCATTTTAAATGAAGACAGACTAGTTATTTTATCTTTATGAGAGAAGTCAGTTTAAAGTTTTGATTTGTGTCATTGGAATGTGAATAAAAACAAACGTGAAAGTTAAAAGAACTCCGCGTCTTTTAAACTTAGAGCTTTCAAATTTTGTTAGTTTGTAGAAAAGTATATGAGAAATAATTGACTAAAAATTATATTTGATTTTTTGACCGATTTTTGTCAATTGAAACGTACTGTGTCCTCTTAAAATGCGTAATTCTTTAATATAGATTGGTTATTGGATAAAGTTTAAAAAATATTTTATTATAGTGGAAATATTTTGAGATTTTTTCATTTGAATTTGTTACAATATTGCTATAATTATTTTAAAAAAAGATGATTTTTACTTTTTGTTCTAGTAATTATTTGACCAGGAAATTTAAAATTCAATGCTGATGTTCTTTTTAACATTTTTTAATGAGTAAGAAATGGGAATCAATCAATAGCATCAAAGTTACAATTTTAAAGAGATTTGTATATTTATTACACAATTTAAGCAGCAACAATGTAAATATCCTATATTATTTCGATTTTTGAAAGCAACAAGTTGAAACTGAATTTAAAATTATGGACAATATTTTTACAATTCCCTCTTTTTAGTTAATTTTGTGTAAAGTATTTAATACTAGTTGATAATTTCTTTAAAAATGCAGATATGTGCAATAAGAAGTACGTGATTTTAACTTCCAGGTTAGCTTAAAATTTTCAATTTTTTACGACTATGAAGTTAGTATATAAATTTAAGAATGTGTAACAAAAAATGAATACTTAACAATAGTTTTAAAATTCATAAGATTGATAAAAATTTGTTGAATTCATAATTTTTAGCAAAATTTTTACATGTAATTACTTTTTTTAAAATATTTAATCTGCAATGATTCCTTGTTGGATCCATCAAATAAAAAAATCCCTAAATTTTCTAATACACAAATATGTACATTTATTTCTAATGTGTATATACGTATGGGAAAAATTTAGAAGATTCTATTTTCTAATACGGTGAAAAAATTGGTAGTCTGAAAGTATTGTATTTTGTATTACAAACAGTGGCCATTTTACAGAATTAATGGAAAATTCCAAGTAAAATAGGATTTAAAAATTTTTTTTGAAAGAATAATGATGATTTTAAAGAAAATTCGGATTTTCTTCAAAGTACTTAGTGTGCGGTAATTTTCAGTTTTTGGGTTTTATAATTTTTGTAAGAAATAAGTTGAATACTTTCTCCTTACAGAGATAATATATATATATATATATCCTGGGATCGTTTTCTTCTACCCAATGTCTTCAGATAGTTAAGCATCGGTATTGTTTAAGTAAATTTATGGCTTTTTATAGAAAGTATTGCTGAATTATATATTTTCAGACGTAATTAGCATATAAACTTAATTTTTTAATTTATTTAAATTCTTACAATTAGCAAAACGAAAAAAATATCGATCATCACTTCAAATTTTGGATTTGTTCAAAATAGTTCAATACATTTATTATTAAAGCATTCAATTGATAACTACTTTTGTAAACAAAAAGAGGAAAAAAATAAATAAAATGTATGAAGAATACTTAGAACGACAATAATAGTATATTTGTTAAAAAATTCTTTGATATTAATTTAATCATGAAGTTATTTCTATTTATTTTTAAGCTCGACTATAATGAATGCGATACTGTTTGATAAGCTTCATTCCAAAGCTAAAATAATCTTTTAGAAAGAATTAAAAATAAAAATTTGAGCTGTAAAATTAGGCTTTGTATTTATCAATGTAAATATCCTCCTTGAGAATATACTTGATTTCTAAAATCTTTCTTTTTACATGACCTTGATTTACTGTTGGAATCTTGAACTTTTTCAAATGCTTGAAAAAGAAGTAATCCAACTGGAATTTGTACAGTATCTATCAGTCATTCTGTTTGAATCAACTTTTTTTTTATGAAAGTGTCAGCAGAGATTATGTAAAAATGAAACAAGTTGATCTGAATTTTGAAGATATCTCCCGATGCTGGCGAAATGTAAATGACAATGAAACAGGTTTTATGGATTTTTTACGAAGGAAAAGTTTCATGTACATATATATATATATATATATATATATATATATATATATATATATATATATATATATATATATATATATATATATATATATATATATATATATATATATATATTTGCATAATTTGAGGGAATTCAAATTTATATCGGTAAACTTTGAAAGGCTGCAAGAGAGAAGATTTCACCGACGATGAATCTTTTAGCATAGTTTGAAAGGAAAGGTGTACATGATTTCGAGGAATTTGTTATGAAGTCTTTCTGTACAAATCGAGCTAATAGATGTTCAATCAATGCTTTTATAATACTCCTATAAAATGCATAAATATTTAACAAACTGTCTGTAAAAAGAAATCTTGCAAATCTCATTTTCGGATTGGCAACTTTGTTACAATTCTTTTTATGATATTATTTTCTTCTCTTTCTTTTATCTCTATATATACAAATGGATGTTTGTATATATGAAATCGCATCACTCCAACACCATTCAACCGATGACTATGAAAATTGGCATGTATAAGTATGTTTTTGCAGAGAAGGTTTTTGTGCTATCCTTTTTTCCTTTGCAGCTCCCCACCAGGTGACACTACAACATATCAACTTCTGCACCGTTCTATCAATCGCTAAGTTGCCACCATGGTCGCCAAAAATGATGCTAACTTGGCTCAACGCCAACATTTCGCTATGTTTCCATTTAATCGCCATTATAATGTAAGAAATGGCGTGGCTTGCGAATATTGCAATTTTAACATAAAATAAATACAACAGAAAGTAATATTAACGTATTACACATCCATATTTAAATTATTTACACTATTTTAAGCGTTCGTTACACAAAATTTGTAACAATGTGTTACTTTTGCTGAGCAGAGATCAGCTTAGGTAGTGTTTTCTAAAATCGACCCACAAGAGAGTTACGGGGTGTTATAAATAAAAAAAATCCTTTTATCAGCTATTAGATCTACAGACTTAAGATTTGACAAACATATTTTTTTTGTTGTTGTTAAGCTGAAATATGCAAAAAGCTTTTTATTTTGTTAATTTTTCAATTCACCCATGTAAAGAACGGGTATACCAGTTAGTAATGTATATAATTCTTTTTAGAATAATAAAAGAAAGACTGATTTTTTTCAGCGTATGTTGTAAGCAAATAAAAAACCTTAGAAAAGGTTTAGTGGAATAAGATGTATGTGTAAAGAGAGATTGTAGTTTTTAAATTTGTTTTAACTTTGTTTATGAGTTTTACAATTTTTTAATCAAACCATTAAATTTTTCATACATTTAGAACAAAAATAAGTTTTCAAATTTTACATTAATAGATAGTGCGTAAATTAAACATGTAATGAAATTTAAGAGGGGACTAAAATATATGAATCTTCTTACGAGTTGGTTCAATACAAATATCATAAAGTTGTAATTATTTGTCCATAAAAAATATATGTTAAGTAATAAAAGCAAAGGATTTTTAAGTAGTAAAATGTTGTACATATGTTTGAAAAGATTTAAAAAAAAATCATTACACTATTTAGTGATAAGGAGTGTTTTAAAGTGTTGAAAACTATATTTGATTTATAACAGAAGTGAATAGAACTTAATACGGATAATAATAATAATAAATTGTGAAGTAAGTTTTTAAATAAAGTAATATTTTTTTCCTTTCAGGTACAGCAGAGAGTCACAACTGTACTTTCCGTTGTCAAGAATATTTTTTCCCTTGCAATTCCTGGATAACGGATATGGACTGTCCAACAGGATCTCAGTGTTGTTCTGACTATTAAAGTCTTTCAATTTATCTTGTAGAAACCATTTGTAAGTCTACATAGAACAAAATCTTAATCAATTCAAACAGCTTTTTTAGATTAAAATTGCTTTATTACATAATGGGAGCATTTTAATTTAGAATTAAGCTAACTGTTTTTGTTATCAAGGTATTCAGCTAGGTTGGAAGAGTGATTTTTAGGTGTTTGATGTTAGGGCAATTGGAAAAAAAGAAACATAAATATATTGAAAAAGAAGGAATATATATATAACAAGAGAGTTTTTATCAGGTGTTTTTATACTATTTTCTTTTTCTATCCTATGAGAATATTTTTTTAATGTGTTTTTTGATGAATAAAATTTTCACAATGATTTGTGCAGGAAAAGCGGGGGATCTCCAAAACACAACTCAATTAAATTCAATGAAATTTATAACATATATGTTTTGAGCCCTTCAGAGTGTAACAAACCACAGATTTTAAAATAGTTACATTTAATCACATTTTACAGCCATTTTTAGCTTAGAATATGCAGTAATTTTGATGAAAAATCTCATTAATGTAAAATTTAAATGCTTATAAAATATTTATTTTTTTTAAAAGTATTCCTTATCCCCTGCGGTTTATGACTTTTCAGATGGATGAAGAAGTATATGCATTATGTCCTAAACATTTTTATTTATGGCGTTTTTCTTAACTTTGAAAATTTTTCTAAAATTTCGCAAAGATAATATCTTTTTCAAAACCAAAGGATAATGTATGTTATTTTTTATAATTATGACTCTTTTATAGTCTATTTACGTTCTTTAAAACAACAAAATTCTTCTGAAAATTGATTTTTCAAAAGTTGGCCTTCCAACCTAGTCGGATGCCTTAACTATATTTCAGTTTTTTAAAATCTTTCTTGAGGAAAATTATATATTCTCACATACACCCATGAATTCTTACATATTTTTCTTACGAAATATATTTTTTCTGGTTTTACCTTACTCCATTTTACTGTAGGAATATTTTAAACTAAGTTGTGAACGCGCGATATTAATTTTAGATTGAACCCTAATAACTAGTTAGGAAATTATTTGATAATTATATAAAATACTCATTTTTAGGGTATTATTTTCAAATATTTGCTGTAGAACTTCAATAACAAACTGCAAATAAATTTTTAAAATTGAATTATATAACGAAAGAATGAGTGCGGAAGGAATCCTATGATCCTGGTACTTAAGTATTCCAAAACATCTGTTCAGTAATTTGGGAGATGCTCTATTTTAATACACAGGCCAATGAAAATTTTCAACAAAAAATTGGAGCGGTTATTCACGGTTTTATTACTAAAAATGCTTCAGAAATTTAAGAGGAAAATCTTTTGAGTAAGAAAAAGCACAATAAGCAGTTGGAAAATATTATTAAGGGAAATCCTATATTTGTAATGATTTTAGACATTCATTTTTTAACTAGTTGTTAAAATAAATTGTTGACAATTTTCATTTTAATTGAAAAAAGTTCTTCCAACAAAGAATAAACAATAAGGGTGAAGTAGTAATAAGTATTTTTCCAAATTTAATTTTGGTAATATACTAAAAATTGTTGGTTAAGTGTAGAAAATTAATTCCTAAACATATACAAAAAAAAGGAGGAAACTCTTGGATTTGTGCGAGGTTTTAAGGAGCAATATTTTGAGACTTTGTTTAGTATTTGTAAGCCACTAGTTTGATAATGAGGTATTGGTTTTTAAAGTAAGATAAATTTAACCCCTTTTAGCGTTTTCTTTAATGTAAGCCTGAATAAATATATCTTCATATTTTTCAGAGCACTGATTTACATAAGAATAGACACCAATTAATTTAAAAAAACAATAAAAATTATCTTTTTTTAGTCGATAAAAATTTTTTAATTACAAAATACATAAGAAGACATATTAAACTTTGCCAATTTATCAATATTTTACGGGATAAAAAAAAACATTAATTCGGTGCATTTGAGTCATTTTCTTCAATACGAACCAAACTCATCAGATTTTTATGTTTATTTTTTTAACGGCAGAAGACACTTTCATCCGTGTGTTTTGAGATGCGGGCCCTTTCGGCAACGATTGCTGTATGTCCCACAGGGGTTAAGAACCACTATTTTTTGATGTAATAAACCTGCATCTCCAGTTCATTGCAATATTCCTAACAGCGAAATGGATGTAACCTGTTTGGGAACAGATTCATTCACTCAAAAGGGAGGGACCAACTACAAACTTATAAATTACTTTTAGATTTCATCGCGTTTTATGTTGGTAGAAATTGAAACTCTTTTTTATTTCTTTTCCAACGCATCATAATGAACATTTAAAACATTTGGAACTGTTTATTCGAAGGACAGACGTAAATAGTAAACATTTAATTGCTAAGTTGCGCAATTGCATCGTAGAGAATGGTCCCTGAACTTGAACGGCAGCCATCTGATTGAAAGCGAAACCTCTTCGTCATAGTAATACTAATGTAGAATCAGAGGTAAAAGGAAGATATTTTCTTTATAATGGGGCGAGTACTGGGAGCTCTGCTGGTAGTTCTCATCGTTTTCGCCGGAACAGGTAATTTGTTTATTGAATGAATCGTCTTTAAATTGTACTTTTCATCTGTTTTCCTTCTTGCATACAGATCTGCTTATACTAAAAAACTGAATAGGACTTCATTAACAGAAATAAATTATAGGATACATATGTATAATCGTAAAACGATTCAGTCAATGTTTTTTTTGTTGTTGTTGCATTACATTGACGAATCATTGATTTGGAGAAAGAAATTAGCATCGTAAAAAATGAAACTGCTCCCATGGCAAATCTTTTATGTTACATTTAATTTTCATCCTTTATTCTCTCTATATATTCCATGACATTTTCATCTCGCATTTTTGTTGTAAAAAGTCAGAATTTCTATTTTTTTCTTTACTTCTAGAAAACTGTAATTCTTATAGCTATCATAAAATGAATGGAATTTATTTATATACATAAATATAAAAAAACAAGTAACTCTCCCTTTTTTTAATACTATCACAATATAAAAATTATGCAAATAATATTCTTAAAGTGCACATATGAACAATAAGGCGTAAATGATAAATAAATAAAAGGTATAATCTAGGTCTTAAATATCTCCAAATTTTATAAATATAGCTCATAATAGGACGACTAAAAGTTTCTATCACATCTAATTAAAAAATAAAGAATGCAGGATAAAATTATCTTCTAAACTGAATGAACTTTTTCAATTATTGTTGTAATAATATATCATACATTTCTGCAAACAGTAAATTTTACAGTGTAATTCTCTTTCTCTCTCTTTGAATTTTAAACATATATTTCCAGTTAACAGCTGGCTAATTTTTTAAAATCTTTTCTGATACATAATTAAAAATTAACGATACTAATATCTAAATGTCTTTATAAAGTTGATAATTAAAATCTTAATGCAAAGTAATGTGAATACTAAATTATGAACTTCATGTTTTTAGAGAGAAGTTGAACTTTATTTTTTGTGTCATACTTCTCATGAAATATTAAAAACTTCATGTGAAATGTACTAAGTAAGGAAATTTATATTTTAAGATTTCCTGATATGAAACGATATCGGGGAAAAATAGCTATATTAAACGATAGTAAAAAATAGACTGCATTCTCTCACTTTTAAACAGGTATGACAATCAAAGATTTTCTTTTCTAGAATTTGGTAATTATCTAATAATGAGAATATAAAAAGAAATGGAGAATTATGTTGATCGCAGTATCAAGCAAAATAAAGTGAAATAAAGCATTGAACTCTGAGAAGATCACGAATTTCATGTTGACGTGATGAAACAATAAAACGAATTGACTGCTTTAAAAAAATTGTCGGCTCAACAAATAACAGAGAATCAGAACCGCTATTATTAAAGAATGTCATTCTTAATTAGAGTTAACAGTACTATTCAAGAAAAAAGTTTGAAAAGTAGGTGCTTGAAAAGAAAAAAGAAAAATAAAACAGATTCCGAATCTTTGTAAATCAGCACAAGCTTCTTATTAATGCTTATTTTTCTTTAGACCAGGATCATCAAAGACTGTCTTGGAAAGGATGTAAAATTTCTTTTCTTTCTTGTTCACAAAGCTTGTACGCAATGTTAATAATATTAAAAGAGTGGTGTTTTAAAATTTTTTTACGCATATGCATTTACATATTTTTATACACGTATATATAATATAACTCTTAAATATATTTGAAATATTTACAGAGAGAAAAGTTTTTTATATTCGAAATGAAAATTTCAAAACTAGGTTTTAAACATATTTAATAGATTAATAAAAAGCGAGAAAACTAACATCGTTTTTTTTTAAACTCTGATTATAAAATATAAAAGAAAATTGTTCTCTTGAATCGCATGAATTTGATCAGCAATTTTTATAGGACACGTACACGCAAGGAATATTTTTTGTTTTCTTAGTTAATCAAAAAAAAAATAAATATGTTTTTGTAAAATGAACTTAAAAGCTACTTAGAGAGCTATCTTTCACACAAGCATTTATTGAGCATAATATAACTGAATAATGTATATATATATATGTGTATATATATATATATATATATATATATATATATATATATAATGAAAGGTAATATATTCAACTAACTATAAATTTTTATGGTACGTGGGATTTAACAAAAAATTACGTTTTATTCAAGTAATATTTAAATGATTTTGAGAATAAGTAACATAGTATATAATTCTGAGAACAACTTAAAATTAGATAGTTAAATGAGATTTTTTTTTATTTTTCAGTTTTGATTCTGAAATAGACAAAACACAACTAAAAGGATAAATGATGCTGTAATTTAAAATATCATATTTTAACACAGTGATAGTATAAACGTAAATTGCTTATGATTTTGGAAATTTTTCACGGTCACAATTTTTTAACGTACTCTGAATTGAATAAAAATAAATTGAAAAAAAATTAGTAAATGTATGACTTCTATATTAAGACTTTAATAGGAACTTACTTAAAACACAATAAGCGAGGAAAAGTTTAATAAAAAAGCGAAGTATATAAAGGCAAAAAATTTTAAGACAATTCCAGTTCTTCTGATTTATTTATCAGATTTTCTTTCGTTAGAGAGTTATAAATTCTGGAGTAGATATTAACTCTTTTTCTCAGCTATTAAAAATTATCTTTCACGTGTCAATTTGTTAAAAATTGTTTTAAGAAAATAAAGTAATTAATTTTTAAAAGTTTTAGTGAGAAGTATATATATATATATATATATATATATATATATATACTTCTTGTTTAAACCTGCAATCCTGGTTCCTAGTCCAGGAGTTTGTTATTGTACTACTGTGCCTATCTCTTCCTATTTAGTATAGCTATCTTAGGTTCTATAGCTATCTGAGTATTTATATATTTCGGATAATATATATAGTTGTGTGTGCTTCAAACCCTTGAAGTACTCTAATAATATATATAGCATTAGGCATTGAAAAGACATTGGTGTTCCAAATTCAGAGAATTTCTCTTACTTTCTATTGATTACCACCAGAAGTACTGGATAGAATTCAAGGAAGTTATATACGTTCATAAAATGCTATAATAAAAAATATGTAGCAGTAATGGGATAAACGTAGGATTAATGAGAGCAAGGAACTCTAAAAAAGAGGTTACAAAATGAAAAAAAAAATGCACCAGACCTCTTTCTTTGATATTAATGGATTTACCGACTGATGGTTTGTTTGCATCGTACTTAGAATCAACGCGAGGGATGATGAAAATGGTACGGTAAAGTGAAGAGAACGACACTCGAGCTTGAAACCACTCTCCAAACTTCCTCGCTACGCCAAAAAGAGAATTCTGAGCCATGACAGAGTTAACGTGCATCTACATGACGGATTTTCAGCGACATCAGAACTCGAACAGCAATAGAAGCAATAACGTCCAAAAGTTCGTGCACATGTCCAAGCTGTTAAGGCGACTTCTTAGATATTAAAAGGAATATAGTGTGGGTCACTGATTTCCTTCAGAGGCTTTTACGTTGATAACTAGTGGTTAGGCTGAATATGAAATCATCGAAGAATAGAATAGTTTTCTACTAATTGCTGTGGCAATATAAATGCTCCCTGGAACTTGCTTCTCTGTACAGATGTGAGAGGGATGCAAAAAATAAATCTTTCTCATATCTTTGGAAAATATAGCAATCCTTGAAACTTGGATTCTTAGGGTTGAATGTGATGAAGTTGAAAAAATGAATGAAAATCTGCTATACTTCTGAAACACTTCTCTGAACAAATACTGTTCCTCGTTGACCATTCTGGTTCTTGAATGACCTTACTTAAAAATTTTCATATTGGATTCGATCTCAATAAACTATCTTTATAAATTATACAAAACCCTGCGGGTTACATTAACTTATCTAAAAGTCTGTGCTCTTGGACTTCCTCCCAACCATTCACCAACCTCATTCTATTTTCAAAGTGTCGGTGGTTATTTATTTTAGCTATTTGCTCTTGAATTTCACCAAATTTTGCAATTAAGAGAAAAGAAGAGAAAAAACGAGAATAACTTGTACTTAGAAAGCATTTTTTTTCTAAATGAACAAACCATATGCATGTGCACACTTATGAAATCTGTATTAAATATTTGAATCTTTATTTGAAGACATTAGTTTTATTTTTGTTATTACTTTTCGAGAAATGTGCGTAAATATGAAAATTCTTTTAATTTTGAATACCAGTGAAGAGTTCGAATGGTATACTACAGTAATAGAATAATATGTATACGTTCCATCGTACAGTGCTTCTTTATTATAACTTTAAGGTATCCGACTACGTTCAGAACCATGATTTTGCAAAAG
Organism: Trichonephila clavipes; assembly: GCA_019973935.1. NCBI lineage: Eukaryota > Metazoa > Arthropoda > Arachnida > Araneae > Nephilidae > Trichonephila > Trichonephila clavipes. Next base: position 138,234 of record BMAU01000002.1, on the reverse strand, counting down.
TGTATAAATGGATAATATTTATGATATTTAGTGTCATTTAGATTAGAAAATGTATATAAAATTGTTTTAAGAATACTATTACAAAAAAAATTATTTAAGTACAATGTTTTGACAAAAAATGAACATAGAATGATCAATTTTCAAAATATTCTTCTTTGTAAAAAAGGCTTCTATTATAATAATATTTCGCCTCTATATAGCTTAGATCTCTGTACAGAGGCTCAACAAGAATTTTTGAAATATATAGCTTAGAAGTGAGTTTATCCATGTTTTACGACAACAGAGGGGAGAAATTTTAAGAAAAAAACGCCAATAATTATTTCAATAGGTTGTAACTCTGAAAATAAAGTGAAATTTTCAAAAATCATGTACAGTGGTCTGACCTATATGCAGGCAAAATATTATTATAATAGAACCATTTTTCACAAAAGGAGAACATTTTGAAAAAAGATTATTCTAAATTAATTTTTTGCCGAACTATTGTATTTAAATAATAATTTTTTTTTGTCAAAATGTAGTTAAAACAATTTTATACATGTATTTTAATCTAAGAGACACTAAATATCATGAAAATTATCCATTTATGCGCTTTTTTAAAATCACGGTTCCGAACGTAGTCGGATACCTTAAAAAAGAATGTATTAATTTTAGAAATTATTTTTTGTAAATATAATTTCTTGTTTGGATAAAGGCTGCTTTCGTTAAAAACAGGAAAAAATTGAAATTGTTGGCTATATGCTTGTATTTCCTAGGCGATTGCTAGAAAATATGATTTTAATGAAAAAATGAATAAAATTACAATTTAAAAATATGATGTGATTGTGAAATTCATCAATCATAGACGCAAAGGCAGTGTAATATGCGAGGTTCCTACTGTTGGTACTTTCAAAGACCCACTACGATTGTGACGAATCTATACGGCACTTTATCACTAATACTCTTGGGCGTCTTTGGGGATTGTAAATTCGTGTATATTTCCAACCAGCTCTAAAAGGAGAAAATGGGATATGTAAATGAATCAAAGTATATAAGGAGAGTGTTGTAGGTTAGCGAAGAAGGCTATTGAGCCAAGAGATACATAGACGGAGCGCTAAGAAGATTCAAGTTGATTGTGTGATTCGTTTCTGGCTTATTATCAGGCAGTAATCTACATTCGGAAAGTTTAAGCCGACTGGAAAGGAGTAAAGTAGTAAAAGTCAGGTGATATTTAAAATTCCATTATCGGAAAATAAGATTAAATAAATAACAGAGTTAGTGTAAAGTTAATGATTGCTAGTAATTCAAATTGCGTATATATCTCGGTCTTCTTATTCCGGTAAACCCGTTCTCGATATTGAGTTTAATAGTTGATTAGTATCATATTTAGTGATTTAATTTAATAGTAAAGTTCAATCCCATTGACGTAGACATATTGATTCATATTTGTATTTAGAAGGTTGATAATTGATTCAAGTGGATAAATATTATTTGCTATTGTAAAAATGTCGTCTGGTAATTCTTTGCCTCAATTCAATCTTAGTGTCCAGGGTGGAACCCGGGGGGGGGGGTTCCCACACGATTTCCGAGCACAAGAAAAACTGACTCTGATATCGATATGGTGATGTTCTAATACATTCCATGGGGACGTGTAGAATAACTAATTAAGACAACATAATTTTGATTTATAGACAAGAATTGATCTTTCTAAATGGATGTTTTAAACGACAACATTTGCGATTACCTTTATTGGATGGAAAGGTTCCCAGTGGTTATTTATCCGTTATTGAGAAAAAACAGAACGAAGTATTAAAATCTACATATAATGAACTTTCAGTACGAGTTGAATATCAATGAATATTGTTTTTTCTTTATCAAAGCGTTCTCTCTTTGAGAATCAATGTGAACTTCCACTTTAAAATTGTTGATCAGTGATTTTCTATTGCGGTACACTTTTAACAATTTGAAAATTTGGCGGCACACTAACAATTAAATAAGTTTAAAAGAATTTTACTTATCTGTATTACACTAGATAAAATAATTTATAATAAGGATTTTCATTGTTAAATAAAATATTAAGTACGAAAAAGAACAAAATGTTTATTGAGTAATTAGTTATAAATTAATTATAAGAATACATTTTTAATGCGAAATTTGAGCTTGAGGATTTTTGATGGTTTAATTTATATTTGGTCGTAAAAAAATGAAAATACCACTCTCATTTCGTCATCTACACTTAAGAGTCTCGATTTTTTTTTCATTTATATATTTTTTAATGCTGAAAATCAAATTCACACAAATAAAATATAGAAAAACTGTAACAATATTTTTAAAGCAATTTTTGGCTATTATGTGATAATCGTCTCTAATTTTATCGCAAAATGAATTAATTGACTCTTCCGAATGTTTTGAAATGAAATCTCGATTATTACAGAGCAAAATTAGTTCGTCCTTTTCATTCAATTCGTTTACAGATATATCCGTAATCCCAAACTAACTACGAACCCAATTAATTTTTTTATATCTAAATTTGGGAAATAATGTTAAGTCAGAGTATACTTAAGAATTTTAAAAAAAATTTGGCGGCACATAAGAGTGCTACGGCGCAATAGTTGAGAATCACTCTTGTTGCTGAATAAGGCAAAAACAAGGCGAATCATGCACAACAATTACTAAAATATTCTATTGTCACGGCTTATGTATCTTACTATGTAATTACAAAAAAGTCATAAAAGTGCTAATATGCTTTTGGAAACGCTTTTTAGCCCTTTTATTATTTTTTTGTCATAGTATTTCAGAAAATCAACATTTTTTGATGAAGAGACTATCTCATATTCTCGTTGATGGATTCCATAAAATATTGACCTGATTCCCATGTTGTTGCCATTTGTATAAAAATCGTTAATAATGAGTACTTAGAAATGACAAAATAAATATAGATTGTTATCTAGAACTAACCTTCTTATTTTTAAGCATTTCCATTCCAATTTCAATACTTTCAACTATATCAAAGCATTAAAAAGTCAAACTATAAATTTCCAAGACTTTCCAGCGATCACATTATGACATTGTATATAAAATAATGAAACGTATTTTTCAATCTTCACAGAATCTATATTTTACTTTCTTATTTAGAAAGCAAAATATAGATAGTGTGAACTACTTAAAATATATTTTAGAATTCTTAAAAATTAAAATGTACTTCCTAAATATTTTATTTGAATTCATTATCAGGTTTAATAACTGTGAATAAAACTTAATTTTCGTTTATAAATTCTAACTTTTTAAGAAAGTATGAATCAATTTCAGTTATCCCAATCATTGAAAATACTTATTTTTTATACTAATAAATCTTTTAGATCAATAATCTATGCAGGTATTAGTCAGTAGTTTATTAGCAGATAACCATTATGCATGGCAGCTGCAACTTACAACAAATTTATACCTAAACGAAAGAAATGCTACAGAAATAGTCAAAACACTTGATCTCTAATACATGTGTGCCAGATCACTTTAACAAAGAACAAGCAAAAAGTGTAATAAATAGCTCAGTTACTAGAGAAAAAATGCAGTCATGTATTGTTGTGCAGGAAACAAAAGTCTGCCGTCACAACAAACGCAAATAAAAAATTATTTAACCTTCCCTTTGTAACTTGTCTGTCTGCCAAGTTTTTCATCCTTCTTTATTTAGTTTTTTTCAAGAAAACTCTTTTGAATATGCGAAACAATATTTTTTAAAATTTGCTTAAGGCTGTCTTCGGTAAAAGTACGAGAGCTCTAACTAAACACGACGCACATTTTCAGACAAAAAAATTACCCAATTTCCATGGAAATTTGCAATGTTATAACTCGTACTTTTGTTAACAATATAGTGTTTTTAAAAATTGCAAAATATTCCATGAATAATTTCTTTTTTGTTTTAATACGTGAAGGCAAAGCCCATTTAACATTACGGTATAGGATAAAAAAATGCGAAACACATTTTATATCAGAAAAAAATGAATCAGCTCGGTTAAAAATGGGAAATATAATAAAAAATGCTGCTCTCTAAAGGATAGTGAAGCCAGAATATAATATTAATTTTTTATTTCTTTTATATCTGAAAAAATGATCCAAATTCGGGTTAAATTCCTTAACATTAACCGAAAACAGCCTTAATGGTTAGTAACGTAATAAACACACACACGCTGCTTCATTTGCTAAAAGTCTCAGTACCTTACTATATTATTCAATGTAGTTGCCATAGCTGTCAAGGCACTTATTGTAACATGAGACAAATTTTTCAATATTCCAGTATTATTATCTTCTACTTCCAAAGACAGGAACTAAGAGCCAGGACGTCACTTCATGTTTGAGACCTTCATTTGTGAACTATTTTGCACCCAATTAATACTTTAGTTTAGGGAATAAGAGGAAATAAATTGGTACCAAGTCAGGGTTGTAAGGATGATACCTAAAACTTACTACTAAAGATGTTGAAGTTCTCTCCTCGTGCTGATGTATGTGACCGCTCAATGTCCTGAATTAAAAACAACTTTAAGAAAGCATTCTATGTCTCTTGTTTTGAATAGAGAGTCTTAGTCGGGGTCGGAGAAATCGTCCCCATCAATGCGATATTGGAAAAAAAACTCACGAGTTGTTCCCATCCGTTTCGCTTTATGGACATCACTGAAATATTTAGGCGCCTACCGAGTGCACATTCTTTTGCAGCCAAGGTGCTTTGTAACTATTTTATGTAGGAGTGATTGTGAAATTTATGGGAAAGATTTTTGTATTCAAAGGGAAACGCCAGTTTTCCTGAATTTTGTTTTCAGTTGCTTTCAACTCATCCGTGACACGAGGTGGCCTTCCTCTCCGACCATCGGCGTACACATTGGTTCTTCCAAGATTAAGCACTAAGTACTATTTCCTCACTGAAGTCACGTTAGTTGTACTATAAATGTAAACATTCTTTAGTTGCCTCAAAATTTCAATATGCCGAACGTTTTGTGCATTCAGAAAATGAATGGGATGACATACTTCACATTTGACTGAGGGCTGGGGCGCAGCCATTTTGAAGGATTACAAAACGAAGACACACGATAATTCACCAACAAAACTTAGTTTACACTAAAACGAAGGAACTATATTTGGCGAGCATGCGCTCACGGTTGTGGGGAATCAGCTCCGCACACCGTGTGCGCAATTGTTCTTTATTTTGTGAATGACCCTCGTACATATATGTATAAGTTCTTTTCATTCTATCTGTTTGTGTGAAATGTTAACTGATTTTTGAACTGTCCAAAGAATGTAAAGTTATAATCAAATAATTTTAATACAAAACACCTTTAGTTATCATTATTTTCGTACATTTGAGATCGATTTAATGATTTATGTATTTTTTCTGTTTTTTTTATCTAGATGTATCTTATGCCCCTTTGGATGCTTGCTTGGCTCCAAGGATTTGCAGACCTGTCAACCGCTGTTGTTTTCCTCGAGATGGTGACTGTCCAACTGGAAAAGTATGCTGTCAGATGTGGAGGATAAGAAGATAGTTGTGCTGTTTTTTAATTAATTATACCTCTCTCATTTGAAGCACTACCATCACCTGCTCTCAATCAGTTGTAATTAACGCTTGAAAAGCTGTCATTCTCTTTGAGATAGATTTTATGTATTATTTTAACTATTGCTGGTTACATATTTTATTTTATCTAGTTAAAGAATGCAAAAAACTTTCTCGATACTTTTTTTATTTGATATTAGAATATATATGCTAAGCCTATTGCTTTTTTAAAAATCTCTATCTTATCACATATCTGAATAAAATAATTTGAAATATCATATGTATGAATAAAATGCACATTTTTAAAAAAAGTTTGGATTGTTTAATTACAATAATCTGCTTCTTCTTACAAAGAAGAAAAGTTGCTGCTAAGATTTTATGCACATGTCATTAATATTTTTTCTTGATGCTTCTTTATGTCATTAAAAAGTATCCACAAACATATCCTTTAAAGGGGTAGTGATGGGTATGCTGACAGTTTAGAGTAGTACTGAGTAGAGACTTAAGTTTGAAATGAAATAATTATTTTCATTTTTTTATTTCATTAATTAAAACTTCTAAATATGGTAAAAGATTTTTTTCAAATGACAATTTATAATTTCAAAACTTTAAATCATTTTATTAATAAATTTAGGCATTTAAATGAATAAAAATGAAATTATATATAAATAGATATTTACAATTTCATGAATAATTGCTATTTTTTAATGTTTATAGTATAATCAAAATTTTTGTTAATCAAAATTTAAAAAATCTGATGTTAAATTCTCAAATTTACTTATTTTTAAATATCTTGCAACATTTTTAAATTTTGAGAGCTAAAACACTTGAAGCACTTAAAGCTTTGAAAGGCAGAAACAGTTCCTTTGTATTCTAGAGTAGAAATCTCCATTTAATCGCAATTATTCATATTTATGATAATAAATTCAGATAATAAATTGCACAAGTTTCATTATTTAGAAATAAAGATAAACTCGTATGGGATCACATTTGTTTATATAAAATATGATGCTTCCATGTGAATATCTTAAGTTATACCTAAGAGGTTACGATATAAAATATTTTTTACGAATTCGGCCGTTAAAATTCAAGTTAAATGTTTAAGGCAAATACACGATATTTTAAAATTTAACAATGAATCAGTGAATAAGACGTTCTTTTTTTTCGGTAGAAAAATAACGAAATGTTCTGAAGAAGTTCACAAATTGATTTATTGTAATATATTAGTATATACGTCTTTTTGTGAGCATGTAGTTTTTATTAAATAACGTTGTTGCTATTTTATTAAGTACATAATATAATTTCAAAGTTTTTATAAATAGACTCGGCTTAAGGAACAGGGACATCATATACTTTCAAATAATCGATTTTTCAATTTTATTTCTAAAAAATAGTGCTTATTTTTCTGAATCTAAAAATGTATAATACTTATATGTTTGTTAATAAAATAGCCCTAAAATATGAAAAATAAAAATGTAAATAAATGACCACGCCCCTTTTGACACGCCCCTTTGAACTTTAAATATGTAGTTTCCCCTGTGTTTTATCTATATTAACTTTTGATTGTTTTTTCGTTTGAATGTTAACCCCGCTACTTTTTAGCCACGCTTGTGCGTGAGCTATTGTTCCAAGCTGTGTGACAAAATTTCTTACTTTAAATTTCGGTTTATGGCAATGTTTTGAACCGAGTTCGTCTATTCCGAAGTTTCTTGTGGCATACAACTACTTAATTTTACATTAATTTTCGTAAGAAATGTTTATTTTTTACTTATAATTATTAATATTCATAAGATTTTAAAAGTATCTTAACTTTTTTAAACGAGTAATTATGCCAAGAATAAAAAATTTGGCAAAAGGAAGTATAGTAGCAATCAACATAAAATGTCTAAATCGACTGAAGAATTGCTTTTGAATTCCGTGGAAAGTGCTTCTAGGAGAAAAATTAAAATACCGGATTTACTAAAAGAACAAGATTCTCAAAATGTAAACATAATCGTTGAACTGGATTTATTATCTTCCCTTATGAAAAATCTCTTATGTTGTAAATATTGCTCTTCTTCAGAGAAAATTGAGCTGAGAGAAGATTTAAAAAGTCGTAGAGGTTTAGCTGTGAGTTTGGAAATAATTTGTCACAACTGTGAAGAATCGACGAGTACAATGTCATCAAAAATATCAAATAAATGTTATGATGTTAACCTAAGATTGACATATGGAATGAGAGCTATTGGAAAAGGTGGAGCTGCTGCTCGAATATTCTGTGGGCTCATGAATTTGCCTCCACCACCTGCAAAGTTTGAACGCCATAATTCTTTGTTTTTAAATGTTTTAAAAACAATTAGTGAAGACTCGATGAATGCAGCTGTTCACGAAGCAGTCATAGCGAATGATAATAATTCAAATATAGCTGTGGCTGTGGATGGCACATGGCATAAAAGAGGCTATTCTTCATTGAACGGAGTTGTATGTGCTACGTCTGTTGAGAACGGAAAGGTTATCGACTTTGAAGCTCTCACAAAATATTGTTCTTCATGTAAGGGTAAAAAAACCATGTGAAAATTGTGCTAAAAATTACGAAGGATTCAGTGGGGAATGGAATGTCGGGGGGTATTAAGTATATTTCAGCGATCTGAAACATCACGAAAAGCATGTTATACGCAGTATCTTGGTGATGGGGACTCAAAGGATTTCTTACTATAAAAGAAGCAAAAGTATATGGCGACACAGAAGTTGAAAAATTAGAATGTGTTGGCCATGTGCAAAAGCGTATGGGCACAAGGCTGAGAAACATTCTAAAAATGAGCAAAGGCATTAAGCTATCAGATGGGAAACATATTTCGGGACGTGGACGGCTAACGCTTAAAGAAGTGGACTCAATCCAACATTATTATGGGCTAGCAATCCGTAAAAATTTGTCATCTGTGGAGGACGTGAAAAGAGCCATATGGGCTATTTATTTTCATAAACTAAGTACTGAGGATAATCCTCAACACGCTTTGTGTCCTCTTGGTGAGGATAGCTGGTGCGGTTATAACCGTAGCATTGTTACGGGGGAATTTTATATTCACAAGCATTCTTTACCCGAGTCAATTTTATTGAAAGTGAAAAAAGTGTTTCGGGATCTCACAGAGAAGGACTTATTGAAAAAGTGCCTTCATGGAAGAACACAAAATCCCAATGAAAGTTTTAACAAATGTATTTGGGAGCGAATTCCTAAAACAGTTTTTGTTGGCATTGAAACTTTGAAATTTGGAGTTATGGATGCTGTAATTTGTTTTAATGATGGATATGTAAGTAGGATAAAAGTCTTTGAAGCTCTGGGCATTAAATCAGGATACAACACGGAACGTGCCTTACTTATAATTGATAACAAACGAATTTTTGAGGCTGAACGTATAGTAAATAAAGTGTCATTGGAAGCCAGAAATAAAAGAAGGTCTTTAAAAAGGAAAATGGATAAACAGAATTTAGATGAAGAAAATGAATACCAATCAGGGAAATATTAATCAAATCTATAATGTAAGGAGAAATTTTTTTTGTTAAGTTTTATTATATTTTTTCTCGAATGTTTAATATTTTTAAATTTAGGTACACTTTAAAAAACTATTGTAGCATATTGTTTGAAACCTTTTATATATCTAAACAGGATACATGTGCATACAGTGAACAAAATATCTTTTAGTATGTGTCTAATTTTTTGAAAATTAGATTTTATATGTAAAAAAACAAAATTAAGATTTTCATAATTTTAAGGTTTTATGATTATTTTTAAGAAATTATGCAATTATATAAATATAATTAGTTAAAAAACAGATTCATTATGTTTAATATGTTACTTTATATATATTTGTAAATTTTTTTGTATATTCAAAGAATATTTTTGTAAGAAATGGTACCTATACATGAAAATATGTATTACAAGATCTCGAAAATTATGTTCATGTTAACTAAAACAAAGGGAAAAAAAACATATGAATTTAAAATTACTTTTGTAACTCTAGAAAATGGTTAAGGATTATTATTAGTCATATAAAAAATAGGCAAGGAAATACTAATTAAGTGTATAATATGTGAAAATATTGTTTTTTTTTAGTTTTTTTCACTTTTCTCAAAAGCATATTTTTTTGCATTTAGGTACATTTTTAAAAAAACTATTGCACTGTATGATTCCTGATTTTTTATACTTCTATACAAGATGCCTATGCATATAGTGAACCTAATTTTTTTCCTATTAAAATAGTGCCTAATTTTTTAAAAATTGTTTTATGCATAAAAAAAAGCAGAAAAATAAAAAATTTCAAATTTCAAAGTTTCATAATTTTTTAAAGAAACTATACTAAAATTTTACTAAAAAAGGGTTTCACTGTATTTTATGTATTGTTTTATATATGTGTAAAAATATTTTGCATAAAAAAGGATACTTTTTAAAAAATGGTACCTAAACATAAGTATATATTGCCGCACGCATAAGTCCCGATACCAAGTCCCGATAGCCGAGTTGGCAGAGCGTTGGACTGAACTTCCTCAGGTCTCGGGTTCGAATCTTGTCCCCGGCAGATTTATCCAAAGACTGGAATTTTGTTCTCGTTTTTAATGTATTGTTTCTCTAGGTTCTAGATGAATCCAGATCATTCTTTAGAGTGCATACTGGGTATTTCTCGAATATTCCGAAGTGTATAAAAGCAGAGTTCATCGCCAGTTGGGTATGTTCTCAGTCCAGTGTTGTATCAAGCTCCCAGCGTTAGAATAAATCTAATTGTTTGTTTAATTGAACTGTGTACTTCTTTCGAACTCCGTGACAAGTTTGGTGGAGGCGCGGGGTACAATTACGTCAAACGTGGATAATAGCGACAACCTTCGCAGGAGCCTCCGGTTAAGAGGATTATCCCCGAGTGAGTTAATATTAACGTCGCACTGTTCAGCTACACGGGGCTTTTGGCGACGGACCACGTAATTTTGAACCATGGTCAAGTGACGTGGACGACACCTGAGCTGGCACCCCCTCTCCCTAACTACCAACCACACCAACGGGAGGACGTTTCAGCTCTCGACAGATTTAACGTGCATCGCTGCCCTACACGGCGGGTCTTTAGTGGTACTGGGATCGAACGCATGACATGCCTGCCATGGTTGGATGCCTTAACCACTGGGCTACCGCAGCCCTGGATTATCCCCCGAATTCGGACTGTTAAAAGAAAATAGTAGGAAGAGGACAAAAATGCCGACCGAGCAAGAAGCCAAGCCCGCTGTAGTAACACCTTCGTTACAGCAATGGAGGAGCCCATCGACCTTCCGAGGAGCGCCTGGGGAAGACCCTCTCAAATGGCTTAAAGAGTACGATCGAGTAGCCAACTTTAACAAGTGGGATGACATGATGTGCCTGGCTAACGTTTATTTCTTTCTTGACGGTACTGCGAGACAGTGGTATGTCAACAACGAGGACGCCTTAGATTCCTGGGAAGCGTTTAAAAATGGACTAAGTGGACTTTTCGGTGACCGTCAAAAATATACCAGAAGGGCAGAAGAACAACTAAAATGCCGAGCCCACAGCGTTCAGGCGAGAGTACACAGTCCTACATACAAAGTGTATTAGGACTTTGCCAAGAGGTAAATCCTCTGATGAAAGAAGACGAAAAAAGTGTCACACCTAATGAAAGGTGTTGCTGAGGATATTTATCAGGCCCTGTTGACGAGAGAAATCAACGACACAGCAAGTTTTGTCAAATGGTGCAACTATATCGAAGATATGAAGCAGAAGAGAGTTGGTCGACCGAGATTTGAAAGGCTTCCAAACGTCGTACCGGTTGCATCCCTGACGGATGAGACTGATTTGGTCTCTCTTATTCGCACAATCGTACGAGAAGAAGTCCATCGACTAGTTAACCAGACGCAAGAATCTTTGGACTCCGATCCCCAATCCTTAGAAGAGATCGTTCAAGACGAAGTTGAAAGGGTTTTGGCCCCAGTGTCAACAAAACCTACAGAAACTAGACCACGACCAACATACGCCGCTGTAACCAGGAAATACAGAGCTCCTGTTCAGAAATTCTCACCTGAACCAAGAAAAACAGATGTGTGGAGAACGGCTGACAACAGACCTGTTTGTTTCCACTGCGGACGTCCTGGACATGTAATGCGCTACTGCCGAGAGAGAAAGGCTGTCTTTGACAACTCTCGAAACCGCCGACGGAACTTCGACGATGTTGGCACTGAAGAAGAAATACGCCGACCAAACTCTTCTCGCCGTTTTACGCCAAGTCCCACGAGGCCGATCCCCAATACGTCGTTACAGATCCCCGTCGCCATATCGCCGATCCAGTCAGTCGCCAGGCCGTAGGAGCGAGGAAAACTAAAGAGAGCGACCTTCCAAGGAGGTGAGGCCGCGTGTACTGGAAATCCTCCGTCGACCGCCAAGATGACTGGTAACCAACTAGACGTAATAATAGATAAGAAGCCGATACGTGCTCTAGTAGATTCTGGGGCATCGTTTTCTGTCATATCCGATAAGTATCGCCGATTTTTAAAGAAAGTTCTGTTTGCTGATGCCAAGAGCGTTATGCTGAAAGTTGCGGATGGAAATTTTGTTCGGCCGATAGGGAAATGTGTTTTACGTGTCCGTATAAACAATCGAGAACTGCCTTTTGAATTTATTGTTTTATCCCATTGTAGCCATGACGTCATCCTAGGATGGGACTTTTTAGAGGCGTCTCAAGCCGTTATAGACTGTGGACAAAATGAACTTGTTCTAGAAGACATCTGTCGAGACTCCACAGCGCCTGACGCCTGGAATTTGTATGCCACCAGAGACTATACACTTAAGCCGCATTCTTTAACTAGAATAACAGTATCAGGATATCAAATCCGAGGAGACATAAATGTAGTTCTAGACGGCAGCAAACATTTGCTCTTCGAGAAAAATATTGCTACACCGTCCATGGTATCCACATATCGTAACGGAAAAAGTGATGTCTGGGTTACCAACCTGCAGTTCCGAAACCAAATCATCCCTAGAGGAATGTGCATAGGCCAAGCTGAACCACTAAATGAAGGGCATCTATGTGTTATTTCCGACACATCGGGTTGCTTGGATGACCAGCAAGAAACTTCGGAGTCACGGATGAATTGTTCGTTAATGATGTCCCCCGAGTTAAGTGACGAACAGAGAAACAAGCTATCCGAACTACTCCGGAAATTTTCTGGGCTTTTCACGAAGACCGACAAGTCGACAGCCGCGAAGACGAATGTGAAACACAGGATTTTTACTGGTGATCATGCTCCAATCAACCAACGAGCCTACAGAGTCTCGCCGACTGAAAGACGCATCATTCATGAAGAGGTTCAGAAAATGCTTGATGAAGGTATCGTCCAACCCTCTGAAAGTCCTTGGTCATCACCCGTTGTGCTCGTAAGAAAAAAAAAGACGGTAGTTGGCGTTTTTGCGTCGATTATCGCAAGTTGAATAGCGTCACGAAAAAGACGTTTATCCTCTGCCTCGTATTGACGATACGCTCGACTGTCTGAAAGGTGCCAAGTTCTTTTCTTCCATGGATCTCCGATCTGGTTATTGGCAAATAGAAATAGACGAAGCGGATCGTGAAAAGACGGCATTTATTACCCCGAAGGCTTATACGAGTTTAAAGTCATGCCGTTTGGTCTCTGTAATGCACCTGCGACCTTCGAGAGAATGATGGACAATTTGCTACGCAATTTTAAATGGACTATGTGTCTTTGTTACCTAGATGACATAATAGTGTTCTCAGAAACTTTTGAAGACCATCTTATACGATTAAGACTTGTTCTAAAATGTCTTCAGGAAGCTGGTCTTAAATTAAATTCAAAGAAGTGTCTTTTTGCTGCCCAAGAAGTAAAGATTCTAGGCCATCATGTATCTAGTAATGGCGTTCGTCCCGATCCCGACAAAATAAAAGCCGTAAGAAATTTTCCCACTCCAAAGAATATACATGACATACGAAGTTTTCTTGGCCTTTGTTCATACTTTAGAAGATTTATTAAAGGTTTCTGTTATCTCACCGAACCTTTGCAGTCGTTGCTGAAAAGTGGCGTGGAGTTTCATTGGGGTCCTGAAGAGGTGGAAGCATTTAACAGTCTTAAGAAAGCACTTACTTCGGATCCAGTATTGGGGATGTACGACGAAAGAGCTTCTACAGAAATCCATACTGATGCAAGCGGGTACGGTATCGGAGCAAATTCAGAATAATGTCGAGAAAGTTATAGCATACGCTTCTAGAACTCTGACAAAAGCCGAAAAGAATTATCCCACCACAGAAAGGGAATGTCTTGCCATCGTATGGGCTACCAACAAATTCCGGCCGTACATATTCGGAAAACACTTTACTGTTGTAACTGACCATCATTCCTTGTGCTGGCTCATGAATTTAAAGGATCCTTCAGGAAGGCTTGCCAGATGGGCCCTCCGACTTCAAGAGCATGATTTTGACGTAAAATATAAAACCGGTAAGAAGCATAGTGACGCCGACGCTCTTTCGAAAAATCCAGTGGAAGAGGAAACGGAAACACCAGACAAATTTTTAGCAGTCACGATGAGTATGAACCTTGCGATGGAACAGAAAAAGATCAAGACCTTGCGAAATTAAAACTTTTGAGCAACTCATCCAAAAACGAAGAATTCAGATTCATCGACGGTATCCTTTGCAGGAAGAACTTTGATCCAGATGGAAAATTGTGGTTACCAGTCATTCCTAAACATCTACGAGCAGACATACTAAGGCACTTTCATGACGCCCCCACCGCAGGACACCTTGGTTTCGCGAAAACTTATGACAGGATTCGCAAGAGATTTTACTGGCCGGGAATGTACCGAAATGTCGTTCGGTATGTCATGCATTGTCGGGAGTGCCAAAGGAGAAAATCCGTTCCTCAACGACCACCTGGACGTTTAGTTCCCATCCCTCCAGCTATAGCTCCTTTCCATCGCATTGGAATTGATCTCCTTGGGAGATTTCCAAAGTCTGCTCATGGAAACAAATGGATAATAGTCTGCACGGATTACTCAACGCGATATGCAATAACAAAAGCCTTGCCGACAGCCGAAGTCGACGGAATAGCGAAGTTCTTACTTGAAGAAATTGTCCTCAGGCATGGAGCTCCTCGAGTAATTATCACAGATCGTGGAGCCGTCTTTCGATCCAGACTTGTTTCCTCTCTCGTCGACTTGTGTAACATTGATCATCATTTCACAACGGCGTATCATCCCCAAACAAATGGACTGACGGAGCGCTTCAATAAGACCTTGGCCGACATGTTGTCAATGTGTGTGGATGTAGAGCAGAAAAATTGGGATGAAATTCTACCATTTGTAACCTTCGCTTATAATACCGCTAAACAAGAGACCACAGGTTTTACGCCGTTCTATTTACTTCATGGTCGTGAAGCGGAAACGACACTAGATACAATGCTACCATTCTGTCCTAACGATTTTGATGACAATAACATCACCAAGATAGCAGCCAGAGCCGAAGAATCACGACAGCTAGCCCGAGTGCACACTCTGAGAGCTCAAGACAAAGATCGTCGACGTTACGATTCCAAACACCAAATGGTATCCTACGCTCCCGGAGATCTCGTATGGATTTATACTCCAGTGAGAAAAGTCGGTCTCTCCGAAAAACTCTTAAGAAGGTATTTCGGACCGTATCAGGTGCTACGCCGTTTATCAGCCGTGACTTACGCAGTACAAGATTTTGATCCTGCTTCACGAAAAAGAAAACTAAGAGAAGTTGTCCATGTACTGCGTATGAAACCGTACCATGATCCCGCCGAGCAAATCGAAACCGAGGATATTCCTCCCAAAGAATCATACAAAGGACCCATCACTCGTTCCAGAATAAAGACCCTTGAACAAAATGACAGCGGGGCGCTGTCTTCTTTTTCGAGGGAGCAATGCCGCACGCATAAGTCCCGATACCAAGTCCCGATAGCCGAGTTGGCAGAGCGTTGGACTGAACTTCCTCAGGTCTCGGGTTCGAATCCCGGCCCCGGCAGATTTATCCAAAGACTGGAATTTTGTTCTCGTTTTTAATGTATTGTTTCTCTAGGTTCTAGATGAATCCAGATCATTCTTTAGAGTGCATACTAGTTATTTCTCGAATATTCCGAAGTGTATAAAAGCAGAGTTCATCGCCAGTTGGGCATGTTCTCAGTCCAGTGTTGTATCGAGCTCTCAGCGTTAGAATAAATCTAATTGTTTGTTTAATTGAACTGTGTACTTCTTTCGAACTCCGTGACAATATTACGAGTTCTCAAAAATTATGTATTACTTTAATTAAGTAGTAAAAAAAAAACTTTTGGAGTAAAAAGTTATTTTTGTAGTTCTACAGAATAATTAAATTATCCTTATTATAGACATAAAAAAAATCTAAGCTCTATTGGAAATTTTAAATGATATATGTCTCATAAACAAAGGGTCTTAATTTTGGCATTTTACTCTTTCGAGCATGTCCTGGTTCCCTTAACACACATTTTTGTCCTTCAATTTTAACTCAATATTTTGACACAGCAACGATTTAAAAATAATACAACTGATATGGAATTATTATTAAACACTAATTTCACTGACAGGAAGCTTTACTTTTCAAAAGAAAATATTTAAAACGTTGGTTTAAATTAGAATATATGCTTCTGACCTCCCCAAAATGCAATAGTATAATGGAGGAATCTAAAGCCCGTGAAATTTTCACTAAGCGTGAAATACGCAAATAATTAGTATTTCTGGGCAGATTCATATAATGGGTGCCATCAACAAGCGCTATATAAAAGAACAAAACTGCTGTTTTGATGAGCCAGTTTTGCTTTTCCGTGTGTTTGTTTTGCGTGAGTAGCTTTAGTACGTGAAAGAAGCTTCAATATTTCATTAAAAGGAATGCAAGTATAATTTGTACTTGATTCTGAGTTCGATTGAAAAAGAATTGTTGCCTATAAAGAATGAAGATTATATTTCCAAGAAATTGGTGATTTTGTGTCGGCTGAAACTAAACAACACAGTGATGAAGATATTTAATCAACTACACCAGCCTCATCACACCTCCCCACGTGACGAAAGGCATATTGTGCTCATGGTAGGGATGAATTTCTCTACCCCATCAAGAACAATATCACATTAAATACTATTTGTTATTTAACAATTGGTGTCTGCAAGTACCAGTCGATGTCATTTGGAGAACAGTTAAATATCTGCATGGCGTAGATTGTTGCTATTACTTTTGTTTTATGTCCAAAGGTGTTTGCGACAGCAAAGACACATTGAACGGCAAAAGAGAATAACCAAGGGTCGAAACATCGTCTTTTCCCTGCAACTTCATGGTTGTCGGATTTGAGTCTTAGGACAGTTAACCTTATGCATCGTCATATTGGTTCTGCACCTGGTATTACGTTCTGGATATCTCGGAGAGTTTGGAACCTGTTGTCCTCCCTTATTTTCAGAGTTTGTCTATGGCCATATTCCAACAGGAGCACATAGCTCGCAACATCCAAGGCTTCTTAGCCCACCAGATTGCATTGCTACCTTTTTCTGCTTGTTCTCTCGACTTATTGTGTATCGAATACGTATGGTCGATGATTACAGAACTATTGGCCGAGGATATATCAGACGTTGCTACACCAGATCTATTTTAGCAATGTGTCGAAGAAGCAAGACTAGTATTGGGACCCATAAGACAAGTATAGTGATTTAGAGCTAGAAATTCCAAACTTTATTCTCTGCAACCCTTTTACACCAGAAAATTTTTCGTGGTCATGGGATTTGACAGAGGTTCGAAATTACGAGATCTGTCACCGATAGCCCACTGTGACTTCAAAGTACGACGTTAATATAGATTTATTCAATTTTCGTGAGCATGGGTATTAAATGTAAAAAAAAAAAAATTATGAATACAAATTAAAACATCTGCTGATAGCTAATAACTAAGACACGATTTAATTTGGCATAAATGTATTTGGAATATAATTTCCCCATTCACTTAAAACAAAAGAAAATTTTCATAATAACAATGCTCATTTGCTTATACATACAGCAGCGTTTCTCAAACTGTGGGGCACGCCCTCCCTGGGGGGCGTGATAACCCTAAGAGGAGGATGCGAGCATATTGAAAGTCAAAAAGAAAAGGTTATTAAAAAAATTATTAATTTACTGAAAAACATACTGAAACAAAATACTTTCTGAAAAAAGATATATAAAATACACATTCTTACACTGATACAATATACTTATAAATGTATCAGTACTGTACAATGTTTATTTTATTATTAATTTAACAATACTAAGTTAAGAACAAGTTTAATAATTACCAGTGACCCCATGGGCTTATATTAACACTTATCTTGATAATTTGTACGGTTAATAATAATTCCTCAACTGCCGGTTTAAAGTTACGCGATTCGCTTCCAAATGCCACCGTTTTCCACCTAGATGAGTGTATTTTGATGGGGTTTATTAGGGGGAGGGGAAGGAGAAAAGGAATAAATAAGTAAAAATGCACTTAAATAAGAGTAAACCCTACGCAAACACTGTCAAAGTCCTTTTACTGCATTCCAAAGCCTTCGGAATAATTTTATATAGGTAGCACTGCACAGAAAAGATCGTACTTCGGAAAGACGTATATATACGTTCAGAAAATTAATGCTTTGGCTGAGCGAGACATTTATATACATCGGTGGCACATAAGAGGTTAAAGTCGTATTGTAGCTTAAGTGCCAAAGTATAGTATTATTGAATTCAATACATTGTTATTGTGTAAAGGGGGGGGGGAGACGCGATGAGAAAATGATGATTGTATAGTGGGTCGCGTATATTGAAAGTTTGAGAATCACTGACATACAGAAATTAATCCTAAATCATTGTTTTATACTGTTATAAAGTTCTTTTAATATTTTATATATAGCTAAGTGATATATTTTTTTATCTTATAACGCAACATCCACGAAGTAACTTTACATAAATATGTACTAATAAGTAGTCAAAACATATTTACAGATACATTTAGGAAAGTGTTTGGAATTTTATCTAATTTTACACCAAAAGTCATTTAACATTTTTTTTTTTTTAGAATTCTAATTTATAATTGTATTGTTTGATAAATTGATGAATTTTTCATGAAAATTTGATAGTAAATTATTGTGATATTTTTCATCTAAGAATGGTTTATGTGAAAAGCCAATATTCCGTTTCATCATAAAATTTGGGACAAGTATTTTTGAAAAAATGTGTGTTCTTGTATTCTCCAAATGATCCAAAATAATTTTTAGAATAAATATATGTAAAGTCATGCATTGAGAAGCCCTGATATAGAAAAAAGGATAAATTAAAGTATTAAAAAATGAAGATAGATTAATTTTCATGAATAACAATTTTCTAAGCAAATTACTCATTCTTCTTGGTATACCCTTTATCTTAAATAATGGGATCTGACTATGTCTACTCTTGCGGTATTAAATCATACAATTAATCATTCACTCACTGACTTTTTCTATTAGTTAAGAATATCTGATAATTATTTTCTGAGTAGGAAGGCAAGTTTTAATCTCTTTTTAGCTACTTAAAACATAAACAACCTGATATCTACTCACACATCTGATAAAAAAATTTGGAACCATCATTTTTTTATTCTTTTTGCTATTGACGCAGAACAATTATAATCTTAAGTTAATGCGCATGAATTATCTATTATTTAAATTTAATTACATCATGTACCATGATTATGATGTATCACACACACACACACACACACATGCTGTACTATAAAATCTTTACTAAAATATTATTGGATATTTTTTGCATTTTTAAGCTTGTTAAATTTGACTTGAGACTGGAATATAGGTATCTATTACTTTTTATAATTACTGTAAGACATAATTCTCTACCATTGATCATAAGTAAGTATAATATTTAAATTAAAAAAAGAGTGGAAACTATGAGTGTGTTATGTTAATGGTGCTTTTAAAGCAAAATAGATAATACAGAGAGGAAACATTGATAGTTGGAAAACTTTAATACCTTCAGAACCTCTTGCATCCTCCTATTAAAAGTTTTCTTTTCAGAAAAATGATTGGTAATTTATGCAACTCATAAAAACCCGAGTTTAAAACATTACGAAGCTCTTTTAACACAATTTTTGCGGCGTAACATGGCTTCATGATACGGAAAATATTACAATTAAAAATAATAGCCTCAAAAGAAATATCCTTTTTTTTTTTTGCTTTAGGAATTTCTAACACAAGAGAAACATTAACTAATGAGGGATGAATGTTTATTTTTCAAATTTTATAAACGTGTGTATTATACCCCTCTGTAACATTTCTTCCTGATTATATTAGTTGTTAAAATATACTGTTCTGTAAATATGAAATGAAATTGTGATTATAATGAAGTTATTATTTTGAGATTGCTTATTGATAAAAATTTCTTTCCATGTTTTCAACAGAAGCACTTCAATCCTTTTGCGGTATTCAATTGGTATTTTCAATTATGTAGGATTATATACATTTGTTGTTCTTCTAAAGCATAGTTTTAATTGTAAACAATTGATTTAAAGCTTATAATATAAAACTAACTATTCAAAGATGTTTATTGGTTTGCCATGTAGTAGGGATGATGCACAACAAATTTGTTCAGCTTCAAATTCTTCAAGTTAGTGTGGTCTACAAGCTGGGAGAGTGAAATTGACAGTTAGGTGTCATCCTTGTTACTTAACAGTGGTTATAAAAAACTAAAATTTCTATCGGAAATAGCATCCATGTTGCATCGAAGAATGAAGTTAACTATTATAGCAGGTTGTGTATATTACGGCAAAATTTGCCAATATAACGAATTTGAATTTGATCAAATCTATGAGTGATTATTGAAGAATTGACATATATGAATATATCTGTCTCTGTTTTGATTCTTAATATAGAACATTTGGAAAGTTAAAAGCAAATAAAAGAGTAGAGTAGGAATTTATATATTTAACCCTCTATAGCAGTGTTATTTTAACTAGAGGTCATGACCCCAAATGGAGCAGCGTGACCTGCTGCTGGGGTCGACAAAAGTTAGGAATTTTGATACATCTTTTTTTATAAAATAACTTGTTCGCCATTAACAAACAGTTTAATACATTACATCTAAAATATAATCAAGTTACGAAAATATATACAACGAAGAACTTTTTGACTTAAATTATAATAAAGCCATTTACATATATTTTTGGCACATATGGCTATTCGTTCGTTAAAGGCCCTGCATATGCGAGGCTAGAGAGTTTTAGTAACGCATGTGCACGTATTTTAATTTAGTGTGGAAGAATTTATTTAGATTGTAAAACCATTTGAAATTGCTTTTGAAAATATCACTCATTAGCTACTAAAATACGAAGAATTTGTTGAGTTATCAAGAGATTCGGGGTTACAAATTGATTTTAATTCGAAGTCCTTAAAAGTTTTTGGCTAGCAGTTGCTAAAGAATTTTCAACAGTTCCTGAATTTGCAGTGCAGTATCTTTTACCTTTTTCTACAGTTTATGTATACTAGACGATATTTTCGTCTTTAAGAAGACTTGGTACCCTAAAAATCACAAACCTATCGTTTTTTTTATTTTCATTTAATCTTATTCCTTGCATTATTATCTTTCGATTGATATATCACTTGTGCATGTCGGAAAGTTAGAAGTTGACTAAAACTTCATTTGAAAACAAATTAGGCAATTCAGCCACACCCCCTTTTTAGAAAAAAAAGCTAAAAAATGCTTTATGATAAAAAAAAAAAAATCTATTTTAGAAATAGAAATAATAACTATAAAAAGAATGTGTGGTATTAAAAGCAGAATATTTCCGAGGCAATACAATAATGTAATTTTTTCTTCCTTGTGAAATGTGTGCATGTAAAATTTATAAATTAAGGCATTTTATATTAATAATTTTAAAATTTCAGTTCTTCTTCCTGATATATTTTTCATACAAATGTAATACTTTAATATTATAAGAAGAAAAACAGCTAAAATTTCTGTCGTGACAGAAAAAATTTTTTTTAACATTTTTCTTGAATTTTCATGGGCAATTAGTACTCTCTAAAAGTTGATCATTTATAAAAATGCGTGGGTTGAAAAAAAATGAAAATGCAATTATTTTAAAGAAAAACGTATAACTAATATCTTAAAGTGGTATTTTAAGTTTAATTAAGCTTATAATAATTATTTTTTCAGAATTATAAACTTTAAATCTGTTTTTCTCAGTTTGTGTTTTTCGAAACCTTAGTGCATTCAAAATGCAACTCCTTCGACAATTATTTACCAATCACTTCCATTTTTTTCTTGCGTGTTAAAAATAAAGCATGTAATAAAATTAGGGATCCGTTTTGCTATAAACTGAATACTTTTTTTAAAAAAAATAAAATGTAAGACATGTTGGCTTTTTCGTTGATTTTTAGCCTGTATATCAACATTTTATTTTTTTTCTCGAAAACGAATGAAGTTATTCTAAAATCGATCCCTAAAGTTGTTTATATATATATATAGATCATCCAGAAGAGTATTATAAAAAAATTCAAGTCAAAAAATTAATTTTTACAAAAGGAGTAGGATTTTAAAATTTTCCCAATTTTCTTCAAAAAATTAAAATTTTAAAAATTGTGTGAATAATATATGAAAATTTTCATCTGGTAACATTTTCTTGAATAGAAACATGGTATAAAATGCTAAAATATAATTTTTAAATACGTAAATAAAGAAGTTTGCTCAAAGGGTGCCAAGTCCTCATAATAACCATACAATCAAACCATCAATCAAATCTAAAGAATATTCAAGAAGTACTTCGTCCGGCGGTGTCGACTATTATTCCAAGATTTAAGGTATCCAACTACGTACGGAACCGTGATTTTAAAAAAGCGCATAAATGGATAATTTCATGATATATAGTGTTACTTAGATTAGAATACATGTATAAAATTTTTTAAGGAAATTTTGACAAAAAAAATTATTTAAGTGCAATATTTTAGCTTTCAATTAACTTTGAATAACCTTTTTTTCAAAATGTTCTCCTTTTATAAAAAATGTTTCTAAATAATAATAAAAAATATTTTGCTTATATAAAGTAAACACTTCTCCAGAGAGTCTGAACTATTTTTTTTTTTGAAAAATTTACATTATTTTCAGAGTTACAACCAACCGAAATAATTATCGGCGTTTTTTTCTTAAAATTTCCCCCCTCTGTTGTAGTAAAATATGGATAAATCCACTTCTAAATAATATATTTCAAAAACTTTAGTTGAGCCTCTGTACAGAGATCTGAGCTATATACAGGCAAAATATTATTATAATAGAAGCATTTTTCACAAAAGGAGAATATTTTGAAAATTGGTCATTCTATATTCTTTTTTTGTCAAAAAATATTGTACTTAAATAACTTTTTACTGTAATAAAAAAAATATTCTTAAAACAATTTTATATACATTTTTTAATCTAAGTGACACTAAATATCATAAATATTATTCATTTATACGCTTTTGCAAAATCATGGTTCCGAACGTAGTTGGATACCTTAATAAATAATGTTCTCAGAAGCGAATTGATTACACTTTATAGAAATTGTGGATATTTTAATATTAAACCATCCATTTTTTTAAATATCGAGTGTAAGAACTTTTTTAGCAACTCACATCTAGAGTGTTATATGTATGTGTTTGAATGTATCAAATTACGTCATGTTAAAGATGAATTAGGTAAAAATTTATACCACGCAGCATAAATTTTTACATATAGCATTGAAACTTTGAGATCAAAAGTATAAGATAAAACTAATAAATAACTCTGAAATCATTTATAAAAACAACAAATAATTATAAATTGAATGCAAACCTTTCAAAGGAAATATACTTCTAATAGCATTTGTTTCAAATTTACACCATTACGATGATCAAACACTGCTATATTCTTTTAAAATAAATGAAGTTTTTTTTCCCACTGAGGCTCTTTTCTTGTTCTTATTCCTCAAACAATAGCATAAATTTTGTATTTCTAAGCTAACTACAGAGATAAAATTCATGATACATTTAAAATCCCAAGTTCGTACGCTTTGGTATCTTCTCATCTCACTACGCCTCACCTTCACATCTTATTTATAAATCCTTTGACATCGCTTTTCGGTGAACTCTGAAGATAGGAAAAGAGAGCTTTTTAAATACACTGCTGGCCACCGTAAAGGCAACACCCTGAAGGAAGCATGCAAATAACATGAAATTTACAACATGCATTAGCGGAGGGGAGATATGCAAATGATTAGAATTTCAGCGCAGACACACATCACGCGCGCCTGTGGCGCCACCTCAAAGCTCTATTTAAGGCTTGGAGATTTCGACGATTTCAAGTTCGGCAATTGTGTTTTTCTTGTGGTTTTTTCAAAAAACGATCAGTTATGTCTCGTAGAAAACAGTGATCAGCTTTTGATCAACTATCCGTGTTTGACAGAGGAAGGATAGTGGCCTACCGAGAGATTGTGGATTATCTTTCAGGGAAATCGGTAGTCGTGTTGGACGAAACCAAACAACTCTAATGCGGATATGTGACCGTTAGATGCAGGAGGGTACAACGGACTGATGTGGTCGATCGCATCCACCTCAATGCACAACTTCACGTGAGGACAGGCAAATTGTGCGCATGGCAGTGACAGATCGCTCAGTCACATCACGAACCATAACACAGCACATTGAGTCTGTAACGCAACATTCAGTGTCCGCGCGTAACATTCGACGCCGTTTACAGCAGAGTGATCTGTCCGCAAGACGTCCATTGCTTGGTCTACCCTTGACGCAGAACGACAGACGCCTCCGCCGCCAATGGTGCTATGAAAGAAGGATGTGGGCGGCATAATGGAATGAAGTTGTCTTTACTGACGAGTTACGCATCTGTCTGCAACACTACGATGGTCGGATTTAAGTCTGGAGACACCGTGGAGGGAAGATGCTGAACAGCTGCGTTATGCACCACCACACTGGTCCTGCACCGGGTATTATGGTATGGGGTGGTGTTGGATATCAGTCTCGCACTCCTCTCGTACGCATTGTCGGTACTTTAAACAGCCAGCGCTACATATCTGAGGTGTTGGAGCCAGTTGTCCTTCCTTGCCTTCAGGATTTGGCCACAGCCATATTTCAACAGGATAATGCGCGACCACACGTGGCACGCATTATCCAAAGGCTCTTCACCAATCATCAGATTGAATTGCTTCTCTGGCCGGCTTGCTCTCCGGATCTGTCGCCGTTAGAAAACATGTGGTCCATGGTTGCTCAATGATTGACCCAGATTACACCCCTAGCTGCCACACTAGATCAACTTTATGAACGTGTGGAAGCTGCTTGGTCTGCTGTACCCCAAGAACACACTCTAAGTTTCTTTGAATCAATGCCGAGGTGTGTGGCAGCGGTGATCTCCAACAATGGCGGCTACTCTGGCTATTGATTCTGGCAGGAACCACACTTCACAGAAGTCTATAAATTTAATCATTTGATACTTGGTCAACATGTTATCTACAAAATAAATTTTGTTGTGCTATCTCTTGTCTTTCTTGGTGTTGCATTTACGGTGGCCAGCAGTGTATAAATAGTATACCTTAACTGCATACTTTAAACTACTTTATCCTTTTTAAAGACATATATGAATCATTTTAGAAAGGAAAGAATCAAGCAAATATGAAATAAGTGCTGTCTGATATAAGCTAACATATTCTACGATGGACTGTAAATGAAATAACATGTAAATGTGAACACTTACAGGCTCACTGTATAGCAGATTATTTAAGAAATAAATTTAAAAAAAAATCTACATTTATTCCAAATGCATAAGTTTGAAAGTATGAAAATTCCCTGATTAAGAGGTAGTTTTAAAGAAGAGAATTTTCCTTTTAAATGGGGCTGCGGATTGGAAATTACGATTACAGACCTAGCAGATTCCCTGTGAGCTGGTATCACTTTTTAGTGTGGCACCATATAGGTAGATACCAATTGCAGCAATGTAATTTTGATGCCCAGTTTCCTCCCCAAAGAAGGGAACCTGATCCCTGACGATGCAAAATTTAAAATAGAAATGCAAAAATAGAATTTTCGTTCCCTTCAAATCTTATATATCATTCTCAGACTTCTTGAATCAATATGTTGATTGGTTTTCGTCCATAGTGTATGGTAATTTTTTTTACTATCTAAATTCCATTTTTTTCTATTAATATGCTTAAAATTTCTACTCATTCAGATTTCATAAAGAAATATATACATGAGAAAAACATAGTTATAAAAAAATTATTTGTATGTAGGAAAGTATCCTTCAAGTTCTTAAAATTCATCATTTCCGAATCCATTTTGAGTTAACTTCTTGAGCATTTAATGCAAGATTTTAATTATTCAAGAATAGTTTTTAGATATCTCTTAACTGAATTTGAGATTAAATAATAAATTATTTTCCTGCTTATTAATAAGCTTGAGTAGATACCATTACAAATGTATTCAAATTAAGTAAAAGGAGTATCAAATGAGAAATAGCAAAGTTTAAAGTTTATAAATCTTAAGGGGACATGGTACGATTTATAAGAAAATCTTTGATTTAATAGTTTTTACAATTTTTTGTTTGTAATCTATGTATATATAGATTACGTAAAACTGTGCTCAAAATACTACGGAAAGCTAACCCTTTAATTTTTTAAGGAGAAATTTAAAAATGAACGAGAAAGGATTTTAAAATGCTATTTCTCCTACAATAACTAATGCACACATGAAATTTGAATTACAAGTCGAACTATGAGTAACAAAAGTTGGTATGGGTTTTCTGTTAACATGATTGATGTTCGTAAAATACATTTTTTTATATGAATGCTTCTTGAAAATTCCTAAAAAATTATATAAAAACTCTAGATTAAACTACTTTTAAAAAAGTAAGTATAGCTTGATTCAAAAATGCACACCAACTTTTTTACACGTATTAATAGCAATAGCTAGAAAAATATCAAAACATTTGACACAATATAAAAAAGCTGTAACATCTTAAACAAAGATAAACTAGTTATTTTTTTCTAAGATAAATCAGTTTAAAGCTTTTATTTGCCACTAGGATGTGAATAAAAATGAACATAAAAGTTATCATAACTATAGATTTTATTAACCAAGAGCTTTCAAATATTTTGAGATTATAAAAATGCATATAAAAATATTTTAGGCTAAGAAACCTTTATTTGAATTTTTTTGACCGATTTTTGTCAATTAAATTCTCTTAAACTTAGAAAAAGAGTTAATTGCCAAAAAATATTTTATCAAAATTATATTTAAAAAATAAATTGTATTGAGTAAGACTAATATCAAAATGTTAATAATAAATAAGTATTAGGGCATTTAATTAACAATTCTATTTTAATAATTTTCAATTTACAATAAAAACTTAAGAGACAATTAAACTTTTCTTAGAGGGTAATATTTAGACGAATTTTATATGTGAATAAATATGTTTTTTGATAGTTTTATAGAGCCTTCATGACTTTTTAATAATATCTTTCAGGAAAAAGATTCGTTATTATCTAGATTATTTAATGATTAATGCAACTGAGATTTCTCATTTACAGCATATATCTGATTCCAATCAAATGCAAATAAATTTGAGACTTCAAGAGTAAAATAGTTAATTTAATTACTTAAACTAAAATCACATCATACAGAAACAAAGGAAATAACGATTTTTCTTTTCAATTCAGGCATTAATTATCAAATAAGAAAAGCCTAGTAAAATGCTTTTCTGCTCATGTTTCATTTCTTAGAATTCTGTTTGTCATAAATCTGTAAAAAGAAAGTTAGAAATAACTAGACCATTATATTCAGAATTTGATTTCCATTAGAAAGTTTAGCAATTTCAGACAAATTTTGTGCATTTGTGAATATTTTTTGATGATTCTGTCTCGAATTTCATTGTGTAAAGAGGAAATTCATTTTGTGAAACAATAAAAGAAGACGCTTAAAGGTAAAAAATTGCAGAAAAATTTAATCTCAACAGATCTGAATAAATATTTCAAGCACTTTATAGGAAAAATATCACATACAGCCTTTCATAATGTTGGTGAATTGGTAAAGTTAAAGTTAAGATGAAATATATATAAAAGCTAAAACTATCTAAAAATCTAGAATTATCTAAGACATCTTAATGCAATAAGCTGAAAAACACTGTAAGAATAAAAATATCAAGAATTCTTACTTTGGTAAAGATATCTAATACCGAGATCAAATTTCTTTTGATGTTGATAAAACATTACTAAAATTACAACTAAATAATTAGAATATATTTGTACTAAGACAATTTTCAACGCAGCAGGATCAAAGGGAAAAAAGACACATCCAATATGTTAAATTTCATTCAAGTTTCTACATAAGCCATATATGTATTAAATATCATATACTTTTAAATTACGATAGTTTGATTAGCATATTATATATACTAGAAGCAAGCTATGTATGTTTCAAATGAGATAGTTTGCATATGAAAAAATAAGCAAAAATAATCATTTTCTATCCAATTTTCTATCCAATTGACTTTACATTCTGTATCATTCAAGGTTCTGTTTTTTCTTGAGATTATGAGGTCTTCTAAACGTAACAAAGTTTGCCTTGCTGATGCTGTCAAAAATATTTGAATCTAGAATTATTTTGAATTAACAGCTAACATTGCCGTTCTGTATCCCAGATTATGTCTTCTGTCTCGACCGAGTACCATATTTTTTACTTTATCAGAAGTAACTATCGCTCCATGCCTTTCCACCAGCTTTCTTTTCGTCTCTTCTATGTCTTTTACATCGACTCCTCTACAAGCATCTTCGACGAGAATGGTTCTATATCCATGTTCCAAAGCATGCAAAGCAGTATATCCAACACAATACTCTGTAGCCAAGCCACTCACAAAAACATCTGTAACACCTCTGGATCTCAGTTCTTCAGCCAGATTAGTCTGAGACAGTTTCTGGTTGTCCCAAAAAGCAGAATAGCTATCAATATCGGAGCAAGTTCCTTTATAGATAAAGGTTGCATTGTCTGCAATCTTCAACTCAGAATGCAATTCAGAGCCCCAGGAGGTTTGGACACAATGCCTAGGCCACAGTTTTTGTTCAATTGGAGGAGGCCCTTCAAAGATCACTGTGTCAAAAATCTTTGCTTCATCGTGAGGTACAGAGCAAGATTCATGAAAATTTCTCAAGTGAACATTATCTATGAAAGATACATGGTCTTCGGGATGCCAATCATATGTGTAAAACACGTAGTTGAAAGGCACGGTTTCCAGTAAGTCATTGATGACAGGAACAACTTCATATCCATCCTGTCCTGCAGGGCAGTTTCTGATCGCTAAAGAACCATCAATGAAGTCATTCTGCACGTCAATCGCAATAAGAGCCGTTGTGGGTTTTATGACAGGAACTATTACTTTGAACCACAATTCTTTAAATTCTTCCATGTTAATTTTACCATCACGATCCGTATCAAATGCATAAAACACCTCTGCACACATGCGAACAGGAAATTCATATGCAACGCCATTTTCATCTATGAATAATTCATCCGTTAAGGAACACAGCTCCCTCAAATTCAAAGTACCATCGCCATCCCTGTCAAAATGCTGCATACAATCCACTATTATTTGTTCATCGTTCAGATCCGATTCATCCTCGAGAAGTTGATCGAAGAAATTATCGGACGACATCCTGTGATAGGAATTGCTGTTATGTCAATCAGGGAATTTCGGAACGGCTTTTTCTGTGTGCAGCGTTGCCTCGGAGACGTGAAGTTTTCTTCACCCATTCTCATCAGCGCAGCCGTAAGATATTGACGTCACCAATGAAAATATAAAAATGAAAAATGATAACTCTTAAGGCTAAAGCAATTTTCTTTCTTTTCTTCTAACTTTGCACGCAATTATTTGTTTTACTTTCGGAAGATTTCTCTTCATTCTTACGAAAGTGAATTTCAATTCAAGGGTAATCTGTGTATTTTTACTATTTTTTAAATATTTTAAAGATTATTTCTGAAGGAATTAATACTGAAACGGAGAAATTGGCAGGGAAAAATTTAAAATAATCAATTTCTAAAATAAATGCTAATTTGCTGAATATATGCATATACACTGGCCTCAAAAAGTTAAGGTACAACCGGGTTTTTGTGTCTAATTTGCAAATGAATGAATGTAGAAACAAAAAATTTGGAGGATATGTGCATTAAATAGTTTTTTATTGAATGCGTCATAGAAATTTGTATAAGTGTATTGCAAAAACGATTTATAACAAAAAAAAAAAGCAATCTCTGCGGAAAAGTCCATTTTGGAGAAAACAGCACATCACAGTGTTATGTGGTAAAATGGCATAAAAACAATACAAAAATGGGTTCTAATAAGGAATGTGTCCACCCCTAACTTGAATGCATTGGCGGCATCGATTTTCCATGCTGTTTATTAAGTTGTCGGACACCGGAATAGGAAGCGAAGACCAGACACAGAGTAAGCCTTGTTGCAGTTCATGTAACGACCTTGGAGGAGGATTTAAAGCAGCAACCTCTCTGCCAAGATAGTCCCAAAGATGTTCTATCGGATTCAGGTCTGGAGATCGAGCTGGCCATTCCATTCGTTCCAAACCGTGATCCTCCAGATACTCCTCAACAATCCGAGCTCAGTGAGGTCGTGCATTATCATCCATCAGAATGAAGTCGTTACCAATAGCAGCAGCATATGGGCGGACATATGGATCAAAGATCTCATCCCGATATCTAAGACCAGTTACGGTTCCTCCATGGAACACATGCAGGTCAGTGTGGCCACCGAGCGAGATCCCTGCCCAAACCAGGATTCCACCACCTCTATAACTGTGCCTTTCAACAGTGTTGGATTGATGGTATCTAGTGCGCTGTTCCCTCCAGATCAGTAGACGCCCTGAATCACTCTCCATTGTAAATCTGGACTCGTCTGTGAACAGCACAGAAGCCCATTGTTGCTGCGTCCAAGAAACATGTTCTCTTGCCCAGCATAAGCGGTTCCTTCGCTGTCGTCCGTTGAGGGGAACGCACACAACTGGTCTTCTTGCATACAGACCTGCATTGTGAAGACGATTTCGCACCGTAGTAGCGGAGATTCTTCTTCCTGATGCTTGAAAGTGGTCTGCAACGAGCTGCGGCACAGTAGTGGTTCTTCTCCTTCGTGCCGAAAGAGCTAGAAAACGGTCTTCTGCAGGTGTTGTAGCTCGTGGTCGGCCTGGAACAGGTCTTCTGGACACAGAATCTTCGGATTGGTATTGATCCCAAAGTCGCTGAAAAACACTACGAGACACATTGAGACGTCTAGCAGCATCAGCCTGCGACAATCCCATTTCCATTCATCCAACTGCCCGCCACCTTAACGAATTGGGTAAACGACGTCTCTGAGACATTTTCTAAACTCTATTGACTATTGTCACCGAAACTGCCAACAACTGTTGAAAATCAACACAACTTACACACAAAAGTACGAAAGCTTGATATTTGCATATTTTTTTCTCACTCATAAATATACGTTCTTTTCTATAAAATAAAAGTTGTAGCAATCGTTTTCGCATTAATGTTTTTAAAGTTCGTTATTATCATTCATGTAATCTATGCATTTTATTGTTACTGACATTTTTTTATGGTGAGCTTCGAAAAACATGTTGTACCTTAACTTTTTGAGGCCAGTGTATTTTAATGAAAGTAGAAGAAAAATTATTTTATGATAGATTGAATTTGATCATAAATTATCGGTAACATTTTTTGAAATTTATAGTGTTTTCGTGTTTTATGACAAAAATGTACATAAATACATGATAATTATTTACTATATAGCATCTAATCCAGTTTATATATGCTAAATTTGAAAATGCTTAACACCATCCTTAATGCTCTATATTTTTAAAATTAAACATTAATTTTGCTTACACAAATATGTTATTAAGGAAAAAAGACAAAAGTTGAATCTTTGAATGCCAAGAACAATTTTAATATCAATGATTTAAAACACAATTTTACTTGCTTACATATACTTTCTATAAAGCTATTTTTGAGAAAAAGAAATGTTAACCTAAAAATTTAGATCGATCTATTTTCATTGTTTTTATACTTTAAAGAAATCTATTTTCAAGAAACATTTTGGGAAAAATCGTGCCTTACCCATTTTTGGCATTCATCCACTTTGAAGTAATGAAAGTCGAAACTAATCATTTATAATACAGGCGGACAATAGCAACATTGTAACGTTAAGAATTAAATTTTTCTGGCTGACTTCGTTTCTTTCTTTATTTTTCAACTTTAAAATAAAAACAAAAAATGAGGACGTATTCCTACAATCTAGTCAGACCTCTAAAAATAACATTTAAATAAGGTAACTAGAGTAATCCATTGTATAGCCACTTCATTTATTCATAGAATGTCTTATGTGTGTGATATACACTGCTCGTCATTAAAATTGCGTTATTATATACAACTATCGAATTCGCGAGAAAGGAAGAATATACTGGTTTATTCAAATGATTGGAATATAAGAGCAATCGAAAGAAGCAGGAAGGAGAAAAGGCATCTCAAACTCTGTATGAAAAGAAAGTTACGCAGTGAGTTTCTCTTTCGGAAATCACATTAGAATGCTGTTTATTTGTTTGTGAGAAAATCGTATTACGCCTGATATAAAAAAAAAGAGAAGAAGCCACCAGCACGTGTCGTAATTTGATTGAGCCAGGATCAAAGCCTATCGAAATTATGGTTTATAGTTCCACGTTGTTGCTACTCGTATTGGTCGGAATTAAACGACTGTCTTGAGAATATGGAATCGGTTGGTCTTGCAGGATTTACCTCCACATCTCTCACGAACTTTGAGTCAGTCGAACTTGTTTGCAGCGCTAAAAGCAGCCGCAAAGACAGTGCGACGATATCTGGAGCAGCGCAGACTTTATACGCGATGACAATCATTGCGCTTTTTCTTGACACTGCAGCATAGTAAAACGCGGCGACATTGGTGCATCCAACGACAAAACTGAATGCAATAGTGGTACCACGTCGTCTTTTTAGACGTCCTACTGCTGCGTCCAGTCTCGCTGTATTATGATGGACCTATCCGTATTTGGAGACATCGGAGAGAGCGTACGTGACTTGCATGCTTTTGATATCCTATGTGGCCTTTGAACCTTATTTAATGTTATCGGCAGCAATTAGCCAACAGAACATACTCACTTCGTCAGTAATCTAAAGAGCCATTTTTTATATCTTAAGGCCTGTGACCTATCTTTGAGGCTTTTGAGACATTCTCTTTCAACAAGATAAAACCACATATTATTCGTCGAGTCCTGACCTGCCTCAACACAAAAGGAATTCGAGTATTTCTCTGGTCAGTACATTTACCAAATCTCTCACCAGTATGGAATGTATGCATGTATGTTATTTTATGTATAAAATATATTAAAGAAGAATTTATGTCCCGTTCGACAGCTTTATAATTACTAGACTACCGAAAATGTTTTATACCCTCAGTTGAAAATGTCCTAGTCTCTCTTTATTTGAAAGTTTTTAAACAATGAAGAGCTAATTACTAACGTCACACTTAAAAAAAACATGAAGGCGAGGTCAGTGGACTTCGTAATTGGGAACAACGGTTAAGTGACGAGGACGACACTTGAGCACCCCACTCTCTTAACTTCCCCATCATACTTATGGGGGGGGGCTTTGAATGTCGCCCATTCAATGTACATCAAATCAGTATGCATGATGGTTGTTAAGTGACATCAGGACTCGAACCCACGGCACGAATTCAACGATGCCGAGCAGAGCTAATGACCTTGAGCACTCGACTAACGAGGTTACTTAAGCAAAGCAGGACTTGTATCATTGCAGAATAATTTTTCATACTCTTTTTCTTAAATATTACTTTAAAAGAAATAAATCTGAGAATTGTTAATAACAAGTAATATAAAAATTTTTTTTGTAAGTCAATTCCTACTTAGGTCAACAAAGAAACATTTTATTTTAACTACTTTTTATTAATAGTTACAATTAATATAAATATGTATATACATATGACAGAATCACAACATTAAGTGAAAATTAATCTATATTAATTATCATTAAAGTATCGTATTGTCATCCAAAACAATCGTGTATGTAAAATTTCAGTTCAACTGAATGCTTTAAAACGTGAGAAAAAAACCTTTTCAAGTTTTGACACAAGTCGCCAAAAATGATTCCAACGTGGCTGTATTTATAATTCTTTAAATAATTAGTTTTAATCAATTAATTTTTATTAATTATAATTAAATTATTGTATTATCATCCAAAATAATCATGTATTTAAAATTTCAGCTCAATTGAGCGCTTTAAAATGTATTTTATTAGCGATTGAAAATTCCACCAAGATAAATAAATAGAGAGTGTGTTTTTTTTAGAGGTATAGAACTTTAAATTGCAATAAAACAACGATGTATTATTCGATTGACATGAATTTTTTTTTTTTTTATTCGAAAGATAATCTTGCGGCATTACATTTTAAATATGATTTCTGGCATAGGACTGCCACGGCTGGCTCGGATGTAGTCCAATCTGGACGTCCAATTTTCGATGACTTTTTCCAACATTTGTGGCCGTATATCGGCAATAACACGGCGAATGTTGTCTTCCAAATGGTCAAGCGTTTGTGGCTTATCCGCATAGACCAATGACTTTTACATAGCTCCACAGAAAATAGTCTAGCGGTGTTAAATCACAAGATCTTGGAGGCCAATTCACAGGTCCAAAACGTGAAATTAGGCGGTCACCAAACGTGTCTTTCAATAAATCGATTGTGGCACGAGCTGTGTGACATGTTGCGCCGTCTTGTTGGAACCACAGCTCCTGGACATCATGATTGTTCAATTCAGGAATGAAAAAGTTAGTAATCATGGCTCTATACCGATCACCATTGACTGTAACGTTGTGGCCTTCATCGTTTTTGAAGAAGGATTCCACCAGCCCATAAAGCGCACCAAACAGTCAGTTTTTTTTTGGATGTAACGGTGTTTCGACATACACTTGTGGATTAGCTTCACTCCAAATGCGGCAGTTTTGTTTGTTGACGTAGCCATTCAACCAGAAGTGCGCTTCATCGCTAAACAAAATTCGCTTATGAAGTCATCGAAAATTGGACGTCCAGATTGGACTATATCCGAGCCAGCCGTGGCAGTCATATGCCAGAAATCATATTTAAAATTTAATGCCAGAAGATTATCTTTCGAATAAAAAAAAATCCTTGTCAATCGAATAATACATCGTTGTTTTATTGCAATTTAAAGTTCTATACCTCTAAAAAAACACCCTTTAATAGTAGGAATTGAAAAAGAATATATTCACACTCGATCATAGAATGTACCTATATATGAATTAAAATAAAAAAAAGGTTGATTAAGAATAACTTTATTACAATAGAGCACAAACAATATACATAAACTTCAATAAATAAAATGATTGTGTATTTGTACAGGATGTCATAATTTCGCTTCAGTTTCTTTGGCAGTCAAAATGAAGACTCCTTGAGTACCTTCGGGAACATCCGCAGCTAAATTATCTCGTCCGAATTTTGCACTACAGTCATCTGTCTCATCCCTGTAACACACAAAAATAAATCCCTTATTTTCACTCTAATTTCTATATAAGTCATTATTGTGCAAAATATTATCTTTTATTTCATAATGAAATAGACCTATGGTGAGCAACGGCCAACAGTGAATATTTTTGTAGACAGTTAAATTGACGACGCATAAAAAAGTCCTTTTAATGAAAACTATTCAACAATCAAACAATCGAGGAATTTCTCATTGTTTTTACATTATACAGTTGGACCTCTATTTAATGAAGTCGCTAAATCCCCCCAAAAAGTTCGTTAAATGGAAAATTCGTTAGAGGTTCATCTTTTAATATACTTTATAAACCACATAAAAAAAATTTTAAATTCACAAACACTATATATTAAAGAAATAATTATTTATGCATTTTTGTAAATTAATATTTATGTATTTTATTTATCACCCATGAAAAAAAAAGAAAGAAAACTGCAAGTAAAACAAGAAAAAGAATATCGAGGAATATACAGCCTTTTCAACATTAATAAAATAATTTTAAATTAAAACTAATGAATTTTAAGGGCATTTTCTAATTTAAAGCATACAAGTAATTTTAAACACATATTATTTTATAACTAGAGATTTTAAACATACATTACCACATGCGTCCTTAAATTTAATTACTCATAAAATTTGTTAATTTTGTGTTTGAGTTTTCTATTTTTTATTACTGAAATTACTTTGCTTCATAATATCTATACGCCTCACATCTTTGCAATGCACCCAAGCTCCCTTTATGACCACCATATAATGTGTTAAAAGAGAGAATAACTTGAATAGTCCAGATATACTTAAAACATAGAGAGAAAAAAATTAAATCACAAGAAAAAAGTTCGTTATATAAAGAAAATGCACTTCGTTATTGGGAGGTTATTTTACGCAGAAAATCGTGAAATGTTCTTCGTTCCAGGAAAAAGTTCGCTATATAGAAAAATTCGCAATATAGAATTTCGTTATATGGAGGTTTGACTGTATATGATTATTACATTTTAATCATAACATTTATCAGTAACGTCTTAGATTTGAAGGCGAAAGTTTAGGGAAATTAAAATAACCGAATTTTACAGTTTTTTGCAAATAGGTCTGAAAATACACACACACAAAACTATATATGAAATTATTTTTATTTTAGGAAGTATTTATCTGTTCTAAACGTTGCTTACATTTACAAAAGGAAATTATTCCAGGATTAGAATTATTAACATTTACCATGAGATAGTTATATAATGAAATAACTATGAAAAAAAAAGGATTTTCACACATGATCATAACTCATTGACATATAACACCCCATATAGGACTGAGGCCTACTGCACCCTTCTCAGTTTTCACGACCTTGGGCACTGATGAGCATGAACAAATGTTCCGGTCATGTGGTCTCAGTGTTACACATGATTACTGAACAGAAAATATACCAACTATCAGAAAGAACAAATTATTTAAGGGATGTTTTTTGTTTTTGATATATTTTCTTCGATATACATTTTTCATAAAAATTTTAATGTTGATTGTTAACATTTAAGCACTGCTTATTGCGTGCGAATCTATGAACTTAACATGTTTATATAATTTTTGATCAATGAACTATTGATTTTCTGGTACATTATGAAGTCTATTACGCATTTCATATAATTATAAAATAAAACAACGAAAATATATGAGTTTGGCTCGTAATAATACGCCTGTCTTAACGGATATATTACTTTTAGAAACGAAAAGAATTAGTTAAAAATTTCACGTATAAATACTGGTATATAGTTTATTTATTGTTGTTGTCATATTTGGTCAATACGAGTTCCCACACTTATGCATGGCGTGTTGGATTAATATTTCCTTTTTTTAAAATCACATCCTCAGTATGGCAAGCATTTTGTTACTATAACCATATTTTCATTATAACTCTTTTTGGGCTTTATATTAATATTTCTAATCCCTTTCGCGTATTCGCACGAGTTGCTCGGATTAACTGTTTGTTAACCTAGGACTGCGAAACTGCAAGAGGTCCATGAGTGTGTGTGAGTGAGAGTTATATTTACATCACCCCTAAAATGTTTCACGATGGCTATAGGGGAGGAACCTCATAATTTTGAACCATGGTCAAGTGATGAGGGCGTTACCTGAGCAGCTCCCCTCTCCTAATTTCCACCCCACACGAACGGGAGAAGGTTTGAACCTCGACATATTTAACGTGCATTATCCCCCTCTGCACAGCGGGTCTTCAGCGATACCAGGGATGTCTTAATGCATGGGCCAATAGGGCCGCCTCAGTCACAATGGGGTCTCATCGCCTTTTCGACTCAGACTTAATAAGATTACGATTTGAATAATTTCAACAGTCAAATGTTATTTCCGGTTACATTCTGCGAAAAACTGGGAATTTCGGGCGATATGCCAACTGGCTACATGTGATTACCGTCATCTCTGTATAGGCCTAGGCCTACCACCAGACACCATCATTACTCGTTCAGTGAAAAGGCGGAAGTCAGTCGAGCCGGTTTGTGCGATTGTAAATCATGCACATTTATTTGCTTCGGGTTATTGTTTGTACTAGTATTTCGCAACGAATGTTATGTACTGTCTACTTTTAAGAGTCATAGGTGAGACCTACATCTGTGTGGGGTCCCAAGGCCTCAATTGGTTTGGGAATTGACGGATACCTCAATTGGTATCCGTCGCCAAAAGTCCTCGTGTAGCTGAACAATGCGACGATAATATTCAATCAATCAATCAATCAATCAACCCAAGACCTCAAGAAGTCTTAAGACATCTATGGGCGATACCAGGCACTAACTCCTGATACGCTCTCCACGAGTTCGTTACCTTGATCTCTAGGCTACTGTGACCTGCAAGAGGGCTATGAGTGACAGAGCATTCAAGTGACGAGGATGACACTCGGGTTGACACTCTACCCTCCAAACTTCCACCAATGTGAGAATTTTGGACTTCGATAGATTTCATGTGCATCAGCTTTGCTGTATGTTGGATCTTTAACATCCATGAGTTGCTAGATATCTCCCGTTGCGGTGGTGTGAAAATTTGAAGAAAGGCTGACTGCTCGGGAGTTATC
Source organism: Trichonephila clavipes (assembly GCA_019973935.1). NCBI lineage: Eukaryota > Metazoa > Arthropoda > Arachnida > Araneae > Nephilidae > Trichonephila > Trichonephila clavipes. The sequence goes on along the minus strand of BMAU01000002.1, from coordinate 100,004 downwards.
CTCGTCATTTGGTCATGGTTCAAAATAACGAGTTCTTTCGAAAATAGCCCTCCCGTTACTTAAAAGAGTGACGTGAATTAAAATTAAATCAAATCGAGTTGCTAGATACAATAAATTCTTTTATGTTTACATATTTAAAATAACGAAATAATGTAGCGTAAAATCCGGCGTATAACGCTCATCTATACTTTCAAGTTGCATTTTTTGAATTTTTAGGTATATTCACCATAAAACGTGCACCCTTTTTTTTTTTTCCGAAGAAATCTCTGAAATGTTCGTATATAATGCTCTTTTGTTTTGAATTAATTTATTCAAAGTATTGAGTGAGTGAGTGAATGAATATATTAACGTCGCACTATAAAGCTACTAGAGGCCTTTTGACGACTGACTTCACACTTTTGAACCATGGTCAAGTGACGAGGACGACACCTGAGCTGGCTCCCCCTTTTAACTATCACACCAACAGGAAAACGTGTGAGCCCCCGACATATTTAACGTACATCGCTCCTTTTCACGGCGGATCTTCAGCGGTGAGTGAATATTAACGTCGCATTGTTCAGCTACACGAGGGCTTTTGGCGACGGACCTCGTAATTTTGAACCATGGTCAAGTGACGAGAACGACATCTGAGCTGGCACCCACCCCCTTTCTAACTATCACACCAACAGGAACACGTGTGAGCCCCCGACATATTTAACGTACATCGCTCCTTTTCACGGTGGATCTTCAGCGGTGAGTGAATATTAACGTCGCACTATAAAGCTACTAGATGGCTTTTGACGACTGACTTCACACTTTTGAACCATGGTCAAGTGACGAGAACGACACCTGAGCTGGCACCCCCCTTTCTAACTATCACACCAACAGGAACACGTGTGAGCCCCGACATATTTAACGTACATCGCTCCTTTTCACGGTGGATCTTCAGCGGTGAGTGAATATTAACGTCGCATTGTTCAGCTACACGAGGGCTTTTGGCGACGGACCTCGTAATTTTGAACCATTGTCAAGTGACGAGGACGACACCTGAGCTGGCACCCATCTCCTAACTACCACACCACACCACACCAACCGGCGGACGTTTGAGCTCTCGACATATTTAATCTGCATCGCTGCCCTACACGGCGGGTCTTTAGTGGTACTGGGCTTGAATTCGTGACATGCCAGCCACGAGTCCATTACCTTGACCACTAAGCTACCACGGCCACTTATTCGAAGTATCCCAAATTTTTGAAAAATATAGTATACCTACTCCTAGAATTACAAGTGTGTCTTAGAACTACTCCTTTCTTTTAAATAAACAGTATTTCGATGAGAGTAGAAGTAATATTTTTTTATGCTCATCTCTGGTTATTTTTAAAGCTAGCGTTTTTATACCCGGCGTATAATGCACACCCTTAAAAATTTTGATCTTATTTTTGGTGTTAAAAGTACGCGCCGGATAATTTACGGTAATTTAAAATGCATTATTTTCCTTCAACAGAATCTGTTTACAGAGCCTCGTTCATCTCTTTCTTTTGAAAAACACTTCTTTATTAAAATTCAGGGGCAAAAAATCAGTTTTAAAGAATAAACTGAGAAAGGAAAGGGCAAAAAGTTAATTATTTTAAAAACTGTCTTCTGTTTTGTTATTGCATTTTATGTATTCAGTTGAAAGAAAAGTTTTTAAGAACTCAGTCAGAAGATTTTTGTTTTGAATAGAACAATGTTACCTAAATATATATACAAACTGGTAAAAAAAAAACCCCACTCCTCAGAACAAAACATAATATTCATTAAAATTTTCAAACTTTAAGCAGAAAATATTCTTAAAGATTTTTTTTAAAAATAATAATAATAATAATTTTAAATAAGAAAAAAATCCTTTTATACCTTAATATTCCTGTTATTTGGATTCCTAAGTTCGTTTCTAAAGTTTCAGTAATTGATTTCAGTATATAAGATGCTATTCTTTATACATTTCCTTTTTTAAATTAAATAATTTATAACACTATGCATGAGCATAATGTGTTTCAATAATGTCTTAAAATGTTCATGGTCCGAAAAAGTTATTTGGATCATAAATTATTAATATCCTTCATTTCATATTATTTTCTTTTAAAAAAATTAATTCTACAGTTAATTAAGATTGCAGTTTTATATATTCATTTGATAGTGAAAAAAATTTTTTTAACTAAAAAATATAAAAATACGTGCTTAGTACAAATAAGTAGATTTAAATATTTGAGATTGAAATAAAATTATTAATAAATTGCTTATTATGAATTTTAATTTTTGTTTTGCTTACCGCATGACCACATGGCAATTAACATTATTCCCTATGTATTCACAAGTTCATTTCCTTTGCAGAATCATATTTAATACTGTATTTGATATAATACAAGAAAAAAGCATTGCAACATTAAAGGCAGAAATATCTAATTATAATCTAATTAGATAGCAGATTTATTCTACGATTAGCTGATTTATTGCTTTCTTCTAGTAGGAAAAAAATAAGCACTATAGATTTTTCTCTTTTTTTGAAGGCAATACCTACTAATCTAAATTATAACGAAGATCTTTTTTTATAGATTTTTTTAAACATTTTGTCCTGGTTCTTGAATTGGTAGCAGTCACAAATGTTTTGAACAGGACATGAAGCTAAGAATCCCGATTACAATATGATGTAAACATAAAAATGTGATACAAATAATCAAACTAAGCGTTAAATCTATAAAATGTATCTTTACATTTAAATGAAAAACAAAACAAAAGATCAGCAATCACAAAATTTTTAATCCTCATTTAGACAGTATTTAATTTATGTTTGAATTACGGATCAGCGGCTAAAATAGCATCACATGGCTTGAAAATTAATTATTTAACAAGATATATTTGGTTCCTTGAAGAAGCTTTAATTGAATAATTCCATTGCGTTTATGCTTATTTCCCGACTATAATATGGAACTATATTTATTTCTAAGGGAAGAAAGTACGGAAAAACTGCTATTTTCTCTCTTCTTTAGTATTTCTGTATTTCTATTTTGTTCAAAATAAATTTAATTATTTATACTAATAAAGAAGTGTATAGTCTTTCTACGATATAAGCTTCATTAATACTGTATAAAACTGACACAGTGATCGTAAGTAAGGCCTAACAAACAATAGTTCTGCCGAAATTGTTCAGAAACCGTAACCGGGGTTATATAACTCAAATGAAAATTTAAGGGATAGGCAATTATGGAACGCTTTTCCAGTCTACTGCATTCGAAAGAGTATTATGAAATAGAAGGAAAAAATGTTGTGTGTTTGAAGAAAATCAAAAGAACAAAGACATATTGTGTAAGTTACAAAATGTGTCTGAAGCCGGAAAATCACATCTTACACATTGAGTATTATGATTCCTATGCTCTAGTTAAAAAAAATTCTCACGAAAGATCGATTTTCATATAACCATTAAAGGCTTATTATTTTTGATAGGTTACGTTTATTGCAGAAAAATATAAATTAATGAATTATCATGAACGTCTAATTGAGAACTCTGCTTCCATGTAAAAGAAGATAAAGTGAAATCTCTGCATATTAGTATAAATTTGTGCCTTTAATACTCTGAAGTGTTTTAAAAAATTTTTTTAAAAAAATCTTAAACACTAACACTATTTACACACTATATGATTCCTCGGAGAAAAAACTCTGAAATATGCCTGCCTAAGTTTTTCACTTGAATGTTGATCGGGAGGTATACAGTTATATTCAATAAAAGTTCGCAATAGATATACGTCAGTTACCTATAGCTGAAATCTAAGAAGTAAGTAAAAGTATGGTAATCTAGATTTAAGTATGGCAATTATATGTATAATTCCATTTCATAAAATAGCTTATTAAAATCTATTAAAAATTATTAAAATGTCAAAATGGATTTTTTGCAAGCAATTATAGCAATTTATGCGTGAGACTTTTAAAATGTTTCTATACTTACTTCTGTTTGGACGAGAAGATGGAACAAAAATTTTCGTGAGCACCAAACTTTTCCCCCTCTTCCAAAGTATGAGGCAGTTGATGACCAGTTGTTTCGGGCAGAATTATAATCAATGAGCCAGCTATTAATGATAGACAACCCAATACTAACATAGGGAGCAATCGGTCAATCTCGGCCTGAAAGGTTTAAAAAAATCACAGGTTAGAAGCAAATCGCATTTCATTTAACGTTTTACATTATTTCAGAAGATTAAACTGATAAAAAAATTATGTGATATTTAAATATTGTTTTTTTTAGAATTACAAGCAATTTTCATACGAATGTTGTATGATTTAAAAATTAAATACATATTTTCAATGAGCAAATTATCTTACGAAAGTATAAAAATAAAAGAAATTAGGTCACATTTTATTTCAGTTATATATTTTATTGTTCTAGAAAGACCAATCAGAGGGGTTTCATGCATTTAATGCACACTATTTTCTACTAATGTGAAGCATAATTATTAACTCTGAAGCCCGAAAGATGCTTATGTGTATGCTTAAAGTTCGCATGCACACAAATACACCTTCTATAACGTAAATAGCGATGCATCAAGGAGTTATCCAAATAGGAAGAAAATCGGAATATATGGTGAACATGTTTTGAAAACAAAATGCTAAAAACATATAGGAATTGAAATATAGTAATTGAAAGATTTATTCAAAAAATAAAGCTATAAATGCATAAAAAATCAACAATGAAAAATTGCCCAAATCTGGCCATTATGCAAGGTGTTATACTGCTGGGTATTTACTCATAGAGTCGAATCTCTTGTGCGACTGCTTGCTCTACAAGTTGCAATTGACGAATTAGATTGACGATCCAAGGATGGTTAGACACTTGCTCTTCAGAGCAGCTCAAACGAGCACTGTTGGGTTTAGATCTGGTGATTGCAACGTCTGGAAGAGTATTAGAGAAGCATGAAGACCAGCAGTAGAAAGACGCTGAAATGGAAGACCAGGGGTCTGCCAAAGGAAGGGCAACACACTTGGGCGTAGAATCTTGCTGACGTTCCACTGGGCTTTAAGGGTGCCAGGGATGATAATCAAAGGAATATAGCTATAAAAATGCAATAACAACCCCCATATCATAACTTTTGGTTATTGAACTGTGTGGATGACGGTCAGGGGAGTATACCACTGCTGTCCTGGACGTCTCTTGACCACGTCTTTACTGACCATCGATGCTCAATTCGAAGAGAAATTCCTCACTGAAAACAATTCTACTCCAGTCCGCGAGATTCCAAGTTGAATGACGTCCAGCACCACTGCAAACTTTCCTTGCGGTGTGCAATGATGGGGGGCAGTTGATCTCAACCCGTTCGTTCAATTACATGTCGATGGTCATTATAGTCACTAGTGTTCCGGTTATATGTCGGATTGTTGATAAAGACGCATCAAGGGCTGTGATGCTAATCAGACGATCACTTTGTTCTCGCATTCTGTTATCGCTATCGGTCGACTGCTACCTTCTTGAAGCTCTTTACGTCTCTGGCTTACCTATTCCTGCTAACATCGTCAGCTGGTAGCATCACTCTGATTTATATTGAGCAACCTGAAATTTGACTACCTTGCTTCCTTTAGCTCATTTTCATGCCTTATCTGGTACCATTTACTTATACTGTTTGCGAATCCATCTGTGAAACAATGATACAACCCATATGAGTCGATGAAACCCTATTTGCACGGAAGTTGCATTGGTATGGGTTCTGCTTTATATACCAACCGGATACTCCGTTACAATACCCTGCAGTTTCAGCGTAGTCAGTCATTAGTCGCCAAAAAGTAATTATTTGCATATTATATTGTAAGGTATGTGCACACGCAAAGTTGTCTGATTCGGATAACTGCTTCTTGATAAGTAGTGTTTTCTTTCTTTTCTTTTTTGTAATAAAGAGTATGTATAATTCGGTTTAATCAACTATTTCAATACCCGGTCATGGATCCCAGCCAACAATAGCTAGCAAAACGCCTTACTGTACCCAAATAGTTAAAAAAAACAATCGTAAAAAGATGAGTTTCAAGTTGTTATGCTTAAGCAACATAGATCGAGATACACGAAAGATGCATTTCTACAAATATATTGTACAGCATAATATCCCAATTCTGAATGGGTTGTTGTCGTGTGTTTATTACTGGGATACATAGTGAGATAGATGAACAGAAACATATAACACAACCACAGAAGAATACAGATTTTTATTACAAACGATGATCCCAGGATATAACAAGAGGAGTGCTGCTTTTCCTTTCGAGACGGGAATCCATTTCAGGCGAAAGACCGACTTCGTTTCCGAAGAAGATACAACCAAGTCTTACTCGGGATTCGAACCCGAACCCACTCAGTTACAAGCCGAGGGTCATAGCCACCATACTGGCTGAGCGACATTCGGAAGGGGTTAGATTATATATATGTATATATTTCTATTTTTGATACCAAACTTTCGTTTAAATATTTTATTAATTCGAAAAACTTCCTTGTTCAATAATTTGTTGAAAATTAAAGTAAAATGTTTGTGATGGAAAAATAAAAGTACCAGGGACACAAAAGGAAATGTTCAAACTTTAGGGTACAAATGTAGATCAAATCTTTTGAGAAAATACAATAACAATGTGTACGAAAACAATCTTTATTGTACGTCCAATTTCTCTAGTGTTTCTACATTTTTTGTAGTAGATATTCCTCAGAAATTTTTCGATAATGTTGTATAAGTTATGCAACTAGACAAATCTAGAAGAAAATGATTAGAATGGGGAAATATGTATAATGGGGATCACTAATGTATGATAGAGAAGCTTCAAAATTTATTCGAAATACCGAAGGTAAAAGAATGTAACAATGGACACACAAACCGCTTTATTTAATTCATTCAAAATAATTTATACTTACGCGTAATATTTTCCTCTTCTTATATATATATATATGTATAAGTCTCTTATTTAAAATAAATAATTTATTTACATCTCTTAAATAAGCAATGGAGCAAATATGGACCAATATTTATCAGAGACTTTTCATTTTTTGATAGTTTCAGAAAAAAGTATCACGAAAATTAAGAACAAAATCAGTTTTAACGAACAAATGTCAAAACGCAACTTGGTGTAGCATTGCCATGTTTATTCTTGTTTTCATAAGCTACCTATGTTTCATTCTGTGTTAGTTTCTCCTTTGGAGTACTATGAAAGACATTGTTTTCTTAGGAAATGTATAGCAAATTTTTAAGACGTCCGTGATTCACAAAACTTTTTGGAGAAGCAGAAAATGGGGAAGAAGTTATTTTGAGCAATAGAGGGTTTTTGACCAGCGGAATACGTATGAGGGGGAAGGGGAATAGTTTTGTTTTAGTTGGCTCTTTGTGCTAATAATAAAGTATCTGAAGTACATGGAATGAATCCTAAGAAGATTTTGTGAGGAAGGAATAACTCATGTACATAATGCAAAAAGAAGACAAAAACCTTTTATCTTGCCACGTGTATAGCAACAATTTTGCTTTAATTAGATGTACAGTAATTAAGAATAATATTAATGATATTAAATATATCCATTCATTCATCCATTCATCCGTATATATATATATATAGTCAAACCCCGAATTTAAGGAATTCATCGGGACCGAACATTTTATTCGTTAAATCGGGTTAGTCGTAATATCGGGGTAAAAAAAAGTACAATTTTTTTTTGCACTTACTTTTTGGAAATTCTATAATAAGAAACTACACAAAAAATATCCCTAGTTAGAAATTACACATTTTTTATTCAGATGTTAAAAATACTATTAGCAAATTATTACTCACCAGCGAAATTTTAAAATAATGACTAATAGATGCAGTGGCGTAACGCACACCGACGATACCCCCGCATTGGGAGGGGGAGGGACAGGATTCTAAGGTGCCCAAAGCCTGACTGATGCCAAGTATGTACCTTTGTAAGTACAGGGCTTGAGACCCAAAACCTGGCTTTACAGAGGCTCCTAATATTCTCCGTTACACCACTGAGTAGATGTTTGACAAACTTTTTGATTCATGACTCGAAAACGTTCTTTTTCGACTTTATGCAAAGAAGAAAATATTGCCTTCTTTACATCCTGCTGCATGAGATATTTTTTTCACTTTCAAAACAATGTGAAGAATTAGAAAATGTAACAGTTTTGTGATAGGAGTTTAATAATCAATTTCTGCATGAAAATTGCTTCGGATTTGTTTCCGACTATCTGACATGCTTAACAAATCTTCAAAAGCAAAATTTTCTGCAAAACCGTACGTATAATAAACCTCACTTCTCTCAAGAAAGAGAGAAAATGGTAAAATCTCTTAAGATATCCCTTCTTTGTGAAGTGGGATGATATAAAGGAATTTCCTATCCAATCAAATCTCACGAGGTAGGCTACACTCATGATTCATCCCATCTGCTAAGTCTAGTATTGGGTTGCACCCTTCACTGTCGAAATTTGTTACTTGGAAGAAAAGTCTTTTTCTGTTACGAGTAAATAGGATATCATTTGAAAAGAAATCCAATTTTTTAAAACCAAACTTATAAATTTTTTTTCGGTTGTTGAAATAATTCGTTAATTTGGGGTTTATTATTCCGATAAGTAGGAGTTTTTGCCTCCGTTTTAATCGGGTAGTAGGAAAAATTCGCTAAATCCGAAATTCTTTAAATAGGGGTTAGTTAAATCGGGATTCGACTGTATATATATATATATATATGTACATGGTGTTGCCGAATTCGACCGACAGATTGTGAGGGGTGATAGCAGGCAGAATAAAGACGACAAATCACCATAGAACATGGGGTCGCAAATCCCGTTTAGTTGGAGTAATTCTCAAAAACAGTTATGAAGGGTGTGATATCAAATGGAATGAAAATGGGCAGTAAGATATAAGGAATACATTAATTTGACGTAAAGCATGTTTATAATACGAATAATGCATCACATCTTGAGACGTCAGAAATGCAACGACAAATGAATGTCACAGGAATTGTTAGAAGTTACGACCATGGAGGTCATAGCACAGCCGACGCCGATGGACGTAGAATTGTCAGACTCGTTCAAACAATTCCGGTGTGCTGGCGATGTCAGCTGAAGCGACGACGATCCGACCGTGAGATCCTCCAATGCAGCCACCGTCGTCTCATACACAAGAGAATTCAGGTGGCCCCAGAAGAATAAATGCAAAAGATTGAGATTCGGGGTGCGTGGAGGCCAAGCAACAGGTCCGCCACGTCTAATGCACCTCCTGATATATGTATAATAAAGGTGTTTACGCACCACAATCGAAGAGTGTGCTTTTGCACCATCGTGCATGAACCCCACGTTCCGGTGCGCAGTGGCCGCTACTCCCTGCACAACTCCTGGAGGACGTGCTGTAGGAAAACAAGGTTTATTGCACCATTCAGGCTTTCGGGTAGTGTATGTATACCCCTGCATTCGTTTGGCCATTCTCATCGCCTGCCTCATTGTCCTCCCCACGGCTACTATTATCGCGATTTTCACGGACTAAACGTAGTTTGGGACCCCATATTCTATGTTGATTTGTTATCCCCATGCTGCCTACTATCCCCCCTCTGAATTTGTCTGTCGAATTCAGCAACACACACATATATATATATTTACATGTAAGTTTTTATCCTAATTTTTTCTATAGAAATTCTTTTTTTATTATTCCTCTTCTTGAGAGATTCATTATTGTTCTCCTTTCATAATTTTATTTTACTATATTGTCAGATTTACTTCTTCCTTCTTTAGCATTGTAGGTTCTTGAGCTTTTTCACTTTTATTTTATTATACTTTATATATATATATATATATATATATATATATATATATATATATATATATATATGCATGCCTTGTATCCCAGAATTCTCGAATTAGCATGCAATCCTGGATTTTTTTTTATTTATCATTAAATTGACACTTCCACACAAATTTGTCTTATACAGTCATCAAAATTATTTTGTTTCACTCCCAGGAAAAAAAATACCTTTAAGTCAGTGTTTCTCAAACTGTGGGGCGCGGCCCCCAGGGGGGGGGCGCAATAACCCTACTAGGGGGCGCGAGCATATCGAAAATAAAAGATTTTAAAATAATTAATTTACTGGAATGAATTAAAACAAAATACTTTCAGACATAATAAAAAATGCACTTTAACTCTGATATAATTTATAGGCGCGTGCGCGATATTAAGTCAACAAAAATAAAAATTTCTTCAATACCTAATTAGCTATCTTTGATCCTATAAATAAATAAGAAAACTTTTATTTGATTTGCTGTAATCCCACGATGAGAGATTTTTTTACTACGCTTTCTGTTTAAACCTAACATACAACTCTTTCAGAGAAAAAACAGATTCCTGACGTAGAATCGAAAAAATTTAGGAACATAAAAATTCATCACTGCCATTATTCTTGAAATACTGCACATTAAAGCTGTAATCTGTTTAACCTTCTAAGTTATTGGTACAGTTAGTTATGACCCCTCTCTTTATGTGTTTGTTTCTCATTTAGGGAAGTTGTAAGTAATGGATTTCTCTGTTAGGCTTTTTTTTGCATGCAAAAGACTTTTATGATATTTGGAAAACCACGGAGAGCACACACACACACTTTGAAGGATTACTTGGCCAAGACTTATTTTTACGAGTTTTCTACACATATGAAGCATAACGCGAAAAACGTTTTACACAATTTAATATAATCATAATGAATACACTTTTTACCCGGAAGTGGTCGCGCGGGACGCACAGATTACGAAATCGTTAATTCTGGCAAAACTGTTTATTTGTTACCAAAGAAAAATTGAAAAGTCCTTGAAAGTAGGTAAGTAAACTTTCTCATAATTAAATTATTCACTGGAATCACGATTTGTATCGTGTACAATAAAATAATTATTAAAAAAAAAAGGATTGGGGTGACTCAATAACCTCGCTCGACCATATCGAGTGCGTGCCTGCTCCCGGGTTAAAACACGTTGAAGTCTTTTCGCTTTTAATATTTAAAATAATACAGTTATTCTTCATCGGAATTTTATATTATTGTTCATTATTTAACATCAAATATAAATGCTAATTCTTTGAGGTTTAAAATTACCTTTCGCTTAAAACTAATTATAATTTGAGCAACCATTTTAAAAAATCATTTTAAATTTTGTAAGCATTGTCGAGCATTTAGCTTTGCACTCCTTACAATTCAGCTATTACATCAATAATGTTTTATTTTCTTATAAATGAACTCGTGCAAAGAGCGGGCACTTCAGCCGGTATACTTTTAATGTATCAGTGCTGCACAGAGTATTTTATAACTAATTAATGAATACTAAATTAAGAACAAGTTTAATAAGTATTAACGACTTCCATGGGCTTGTCTTGCAAAGTAAAGTTTTTATAAGAAAAATGCTTATGATTAGAAATTTACCCTCTGAGTTCTTTTTCTATATTTAGCAGATATCTATATTTTGTCTTCTGAGCAGCCACCGCATTTTGCAATATGTTCAATTTAAAAATTAGAGAAAGGAAAAATAACATAATAATTATCCTATTATTTTATTTATTTATTGCTTAAAAGTAGTATACAAAATTTAATACTTATGTTACTAATTTGTATGGTTTATAATTAAAATCGCCTATTGTAGCTTTAGCGTCGAAATGCATTATTACTGCATTCAGTACATTATTAATGTATAAGGGGGCGTGATAAAAATTGTGATCGAAAAGGGGGGCACCAGTATTGAAAGTTTGAGAAGCACTGCCTTTAAGTATTGGAATTTTCCCTTCTAAAAAGCACTGTTTCTAACTACACGGCTTGAAAACAATGATGCCTTATCTATAAAACTCTACGAAATAAGCATCATTGCCAATGTTAGCAGACAAATCTGATTTGCGACGAAGATACCATTTGTTATCTTTTGCATCAAGCTTGCACCCAAAAACCTATCACTTAGATACAACGATTAATTAAAGATGGTTGAATCGTCTTCATTATCTTTGCTCTTTACATCATTTACACTGCATCTCTGTCCATCAAAATAAATGACGTTTCCTTATTTCCACCCAAAATTAAACGAACCGCAAATATTAAGCTTTTCTCACTTAGGAGGCAGTTAGACAACCTATTAAGCGAAAGAATGATAAAATGTCCTAACAAACTTTCAAATGCAATGAATTAGCGTTAATTTTTACAAAGTCTCTTCATTAATGATAGCTGGACATGCTCTAAGCCCGCTACATTATATAGAACCTCTCATTAAGAATGATTAATTGCCCTTCTATCGGCTTTTGCTTACCAAAAACACGACCGTTGGGGCCAAACAGCTCCCAATGGCCCCAAACATCCTTTGAAGGGAAAGTCCTCGACCGCGAACTTCAGTTGGAAAGAGTTCTGCCGTGTATTGGAAAGTAATGTTGGTCCCTGCGGCAAAAGTAATTCTTACCAACATAGCCATGGCAAAAATTTCATGTTCAGCATCTAGAAAATAAAACAAAATGCATTAAGAATTAGATGTATATGTATGTTTCTAAAATCAGCCATCGATTGACAGATGTAAAAAAATCTATAATTTGTAGGTTTTTTTGATAAATATCCTTTTCTAATTCAGTAACTGATAGCTACAACTAGAGATAAATGTTTATCAACTGATTTCTACAGCTGACGTTAAATGTATGTTTATAGCAACTAATGAGAATCATTCATCTTATACGCAGTTTAAATTGCATTAAGATATTCAATGTAACGTAAAAGGGACGCATTGAGGAAAGTTAAAGCTACAAAATAACATTTTACTTTATCTTTCTGAAATCAATTCTAGTATGGCATGGATAGTAGAAGATATAAGTCAAAATACAATTTATGGAATAAAACGTTTATTTATTTTTTCCCCAAGACATGCACGTATGATAATATGCGTATCAACCATCATTCAAATACTTCTCGAATTCTCGAATGCTTACAGCAAAATTAAAAAAATGCTAATATATTAACTCCTACGGGTGGATAAGAATGATTGTAAAATTTGAGATTTACTGAGCGATATCAAGTAAGCATTTCTCCTTTTGAAGACTGACCACAAAAGAGAGAGCTTGCTTGGTAAGTAATAAGTAATATATTGTGGTATGTCATGAACGATGGAGCAATGCCCTTTTAACGATATTCTTAACCGCAGAAAGCAGTTACAGAATAGAGATCAAGAGTTGATGTAGGACTTTCCATCTAGCCAGGAAAGAAAACATACTATAAGTGTAAGTGATCGTTGTTTGAGCGTCGAACTCTCTCTGTTCTATAACCACACATCATACTATCTTATCTCATATTTATAACATCATTTTGGTCTCCATAGTGCGAAAAAATCATATTGTATCTTAGGAATATGCGAAAAGTAATTACAGAGTCAACGAGACAAATAAAATTAAATAGTTTATGCTTCGCATTATATATATGATACGTTTTTTTTAACACGCAAAACTTTAGATGATTGGACATACCATTTCGAAAAAAAAAATTTATTCTGGTAAAGAATCACAACCACATGTTTAAATAAACATATAATTTTTTTATAATATTTTCATTTTTCTAGTAATCTAGTAATCTAATTCATTAAAGTACATTATTATTAATCACAAAAAAAAACAATATTTTAGAATTAGGAATTCATTTTAATTTTGCGATTGATAAATAAATTTCAAAGCTTACTCTGAGAAATGCATCCACTGATAATGCCTAGAACTCCACCTATATATAAACAGATAACATCTGGCCATTTTCTGCCAAATTTGTCCAGGGACAAAATGCAGAACATGTTGACGGGAATCTCCAAAAAGGCCCCGACAGAAAACGAGACATACGTGTTAAAAGGTAGGTTGCTTGTTTGTAGACTATTACCATTGTAACACAAATGAATAATCATCCTGAAATTATAGAAAAAAACCTATTTATATATTTTGTCTACAAGTACTTAAAATAACAATTTTTAATGAAAATATAATAATGTTGGCTCAATACCAGGGCTAATGGAAATTTTTCCATCAAACTTTTTCACAAACAATTAGATTTAAAATCGAACTAGATACAATAAGTTACAAAAAAGCATTATTCTCTTTTACAAACCTTAAAAAATATTTACTCTGAAATAATTTAAATTTTATTTTTACGAAAAAAAAGCTTTACTAAAGCAACCGCTATGGAAAATAATGTGCTTCCAGCATTTTTTTACACTTTAAAGATCATAATTAATTTTTTACTCAGAAAAATTTAAAAACAATGTTATTTTAGTTAAATATGTCTTTTCCGACGTGTGGTAAAATAAATAGCAATTATTGCATCTAAATAGCAATTACAAAACCTGAATCATTATTATGAGCATTTTACAGCAATTTATCGTTTTTGATTAAAATGAAAATGCAACGCATTGTCTTCTAAAGCATTCATTTTTCATGCGAATGCATTGTATCGCTATTGTGCTGTCAGAAATTTTAAGAATAATTTTAATTTTTGTATCCTTGTCTTTGTTATTTTAGTTACGATTTTATTTTTTATTAAAATGAGATGCCCCACTGACCGTGAAATCCATGTCAAGCTATTAAACTAACAAAATTAATTCAATCAAACTGTGTTACACTGAAGCTCATAGTCAAGGTGTATATATATCTGCTAACCTCGAGATATTCTAACTTTTTAGCGCCTAATTAACAGCTGTTGACGAGACACCTCCAATTTTTCAAAGAAGTAGTTCATACTAGAACAACGACATGTGTGTTGTTCATTGGTTTTCGTTCTAATTGCGAAACTGTAGTACATATGTGTAGTTCACATTGGCCTTCGTTCTAATTACGAAACTGTAGTACGTATGTGTAGTTTATTGGTTTTCGTTCTAATTGCGAAACTGTAGTAAGTACTGGTGGTTGGCAAATAAGCGCCGGCGGTTCGTGATTGGCTCGTTCCTTTCATGTCAATAGTCGGAATTTCGTTTTGTAAGAATAGTTTTGACAAATAGTTCATGTCTCAATATAAACTTCCATTTATACCTGAATGAAGAAGGTAAATTATGGTATTGTTTAATGGGCTTTAAATCATTAAAAAGAATATCTGCATATGCTTATCCTTATGAAACCATGAACCTATCACCACATCATCTCATTTACTATTACATAGATCTATGAAATGGAAAAAAAACTATACAGACGAATACGTTATTCATTTATTAATTCAACATAAAATTAAACTGTAGAATGTAAATCAATCTATATTATTTTATTAAAAAAAGAAGTCAATTAATTCATTCTTTGTTATGCTACCGAACTCATATTACCGAAAATGTTTATTTAAAAATTGTAATGTCTATTTAAAATTTTTTTTCAAAGGAATTTCAAATGTATTTTAATCCGCTTTCAAGTTTACCTTGAACATTAAATATGAAATGAGGTGAGCAGATAATTGCGTATCCTTATCATTAATATTTTAAAAGTTTCATCTAGAGCAGGGGTGTCAAACTCAAAAGCTAACTCGAGCCAAACAAACAAGCAACTTTAGGTTGGATGCAAAAAAAAAAATCAATATTCAAAGAAACATAGGTTTTTGAATAACACATGATAATAAACCCACAAAAATAAAATAACAAAAATTTTTTATTTTCTTATCCTGACACTTGACATCTCTTTTCTGCTTCTATCTTTCTAATTTAGGGATAATTTTATTTTATTTTATTATGTATTATTGTGTGAGGATACATTGGTCGGGCCGCAAAACTGCTCGTAGTGTGCCGCACGCGATCTGAGGGCCACGAAATTGACACTCTGATCTAGAGTAAAAATATTGATCTTATACTCTTTGGAGCCTACAAACCACGTGGTTTCTTTGTAATATTTAATTTGTTATTTGAGATTATATTCTTAAGTGAGTATGTTTAATCTATTTGGTGAAAATCGTAATGAAAATTCTTGTAAAAGAACTTGTTCCCTGTTTGCAAATTTTATCAGGAATACAAGAAGGGATTTTCAAAAACGGAATATCTGTTACACAAAAGTATACATTTTATGAAAATTTTCCTTACTTAAATATGTACTATAAAATATATGAAGTATGTATTTAAATTCTCATTATTTATTTGACGAGATTCTCTGTATTATTTAAAGAGAACATCAATAAGATATTTTTTTTAACTTTCATTTAGGATTTTTTTCGAATCATCGGAATAATTCAATATGCGGTTATTTCAAAGAATCCTAAGTAAAAATTAGCGAAAAAGGAATATTGCGAATTAAAAACCAAATATATTAGAAAATGGGTATAGTGTGTACATTTTTAACTAGTTATTATTTTAGTTAAGTGTTCTTTCCAAAAGGGAAAAAAATCAATTATGCATTTTTATTTATTTATTTGCAGAAACAATAATTCAGCATATTTTAATCTCATATGGCAACAACTTAATTCTCAGACACTAAACCTACGATGACAAACACTATTAGGAGGGAAGTCATTAGAATTTTTAGTTTAGTTTGTTCAAGATTTACGATCTGAATCCACTCAAGGCCGTTCATTAAATAAATGGCTTTCTTTTGAGGTAAGATTAACAATATGTGATTAATAAAAACATTTATTTCAAACAAAATAACAGAAAAGGTTATGTCTTACAGAATGTATTTATTACTTAATAAAGCATTTAAGGAATACAAAAAACATTTTATTTGTTTCTTAGTTGGTAAAGGGATTAGAAGACTTTTTTTTATACGAAAACGTCTTGCAATTTGCTATACTTCTTTTTCAAACAACATAAAAACACACATGTCGTATTCTTCATTAATATAAGCGCAGCTTAGCCAGAATTGGCTCTTGCACTATAAACCCATACATTCACTCACCCCTCATTAATATAACCATGCGTATTAATTTGTGCTTACAAAATAAACATGTGATTAAAAGTTTCAAACGCTCACACGATATAAATCCAAATTCTGGAAGTTCCAACCACATTAAATTTATTTCAAAGATAAAAGTAAATTTATTACGAAGGTAAGCTTAAACATAAACTTAATCATAAAATTTATATTTACATAGGGCTTGGTACTTTTAGTAAATTGAAACCCGAAGCTTACTTTATGCTTACTACTATAGAGTAAGGAGATAAAATATTGTCTACAAACGAGCATGCGACGTAAGGTAGACATCACAAAGGCACGCGGCATAAAGTCACGACAATAAAACGGATCAAGGAAGAGCTTATTTTGTAAGAAAAATTTTACTACCCTTTTTATTACCTTACTGAGTGCTATGTATATAAATAAAGTCACAGAAGATTTACATTAATGCTCGTACCCTCAACATAGTGATAACTCGATAGGTCATAGTATAAAATACTATCAATGTGTGTGTCCTAACCAAGCAAAAAGAATAGAAAAGCATAATTTTTAATCCGACTTTATGATGAGAAAAGTGCGTTGAGATAAGTTTGCTTTAGAATTTTTTTTTTCATTATTGCTATCGCAAGTTGTGTATATATATACTACACTTAACATAGGGCCATGGGTACCCTACTGGTTAGAGCATCAGACTCCAGACCGGAAGGCCTGGGTTCGATGCCCGATGCCACCAAATACCCTCCGAGTACACACGGAGTACGTGCTCGTTAAATCAGTGGGTCTGAAAGTCTTGTGGGCTGTAATCATGTGTGCAGGGGACTGGAGAATATGTTCCTCTCCTTCAGTTCCATGCCTAAATTGTGGAGATTGGTGGTGTCGCCCTCTATCGTCCCTTCGGGCATTTCTCCAAGCTAAATCGTGCTCAAGGCTAAGGCTAACGACATGCGCACATCTAGCCCCTTGCCACGATGAATTTCGTGGGCCTCGATCTGACTACGTACGATCTGACTATATAAACATTATATATAATTTCTTTAGTTCGTGATTGGGAAATCTGAAAATTATACTAGCTAGATAATCATAGATAATGAAATACTTAAAAATTAAGTAACACGAAGCAACAATTATGAACTCACTAAGTTCTCTGGGGCAAATCATAAATTAGTTAAATATAACTTTAGGTGGTTCTCTCCCATTTATCAGTATCAAAGAGACCCCAGTGGAAATCCACGCATGCATTCAAGAAACAGAAAATGTTAGGTTTTCAGTTATGTTTTTAAATTCACCGTTAATCATCAAATTCGTTACCCATTATATTACAGGATCTTAAGATATCTTTTAAAATTATATTTAACCAATAAATTTAATTTTACAACCTTAAATAAAAACTGTTTGAATAATTTCATCGAAAAAAGATTCCACGCAACAAAATGTTTAAGAATTTGGGAGACATGAATCACACAGCACGAATTCTTCACTGTTACACATGTAACACACAGTAAAGAATTTTTCATTAATCATATTCCATTAAGTTCAATATAATATATATATATATATATATATATATATATATATATATACACATATATAAAAACATTTTACACTTTTTTACAATAATTTATTCATATTAGTTCTCTTTAAGAACCAATAAGCAGAAAACTAGTTAATAAAAGTATTAAACTGCAAATACTAGGAGAAAAAAAATTGTATAAAAGGGGAATCAGCGTTGAAATCTTTCAATATATATATATATCGCAGGAAAATGATGAAATTAGGAATTTCGTCATTTTCCTGAGAATTTCATCATCGAATCCCAAAGGGAGATGATCAATTCACGCAAGATATTTAAGTAACGTCTCTTTGAGGTCATTTCCCTTATGTAAGTGACTTGATCAAATCCCCGAATTGTTTTAGTGAAATGATGAAATGTACAAGTCAGCCATTTTTTTTAAAGATATGGGGTTGATATTTAGAGGATCGATAGTACTACCTGTATGGTTAGGAAGTACAAGGACTCGACCCCCAGGTATTGCCCCCCCTGGACAGCATTTTGCCATGGCAAATTCTGACTAGTTCATTGCATTATTTCACTGAAACAGTGGAGTGTTTGATAAAATCACTTACTTTCATCATGGAAATGACCTTGAAGAGACGTTATTTTAACATCTCCCGTCAATTGATCCTATTCCTTAGGGATTTCCCTGCTGTCCAGGTGGGGGGAGACATCTGGAGGGTCGAGTCCTTGTACTTCCTAACCATACAAGTAGTACTATCGATCCCCAAAATATCAACCCCCATATCTTTAAAAAAATGGCTAACTTGTGTTCATTTCATAATTTCACTAAAATAGTTCCGGGATTTGACCAAATCACTTACTTATATGAGGGAAATTACATCAAAGAGACGTCATTTGAACATCTTGAGTGAATTAGGGATTCGATGAAAGTCCTAATTTCATCATTTTCCTGCGATACATATATATGTATGCATATATAAACTAATTGCGTTTTAAGACACTAGTCTTTAACTTTTATTTTTATTCAGTAATTATTTAACTAAGAACATGCGACAATAAAAAGTCTATTTTTAAAACTTTCATTCACCATTAAAAATATAAATTTAAAAACAGAACCCTTTAAAAATCAACAATTTGACGGTGTTTAAAGAGACATAAAAATAAGGTATATGCAGATACACACTCAACAAAATCGCTTGACTTAATCATTTTTTATTTTTTATTTTAGTGGATATATTCCCCATCAAGAATATCACTCTTTATTATCAAAAGAGATGTCAAAATTCCCAAAGGAAAAGTTCAATAAACTTTTAAATAGAATTGGTATTGAAATGATAATTTTGAAATAATAGGGAGTGTATGCCTAGAAAACAAACCACAAAGCCATTATTCACACCTTCATTTTTTTAAAGGAAAAAAAATCTTACCAAGAAATTAACAAGACGAAAGTCTTTTTTCTCATGTTAGGATACTTGACAAGTCCTAAAGATGTCTGAACGAAGGATTCCTTCTTCTCAGGTTTCGTACCATTTGATTCCAGTGTGGAACTGACCTGTAAAAAATAAATTCAAAACTTCATTATATTAGAAGAGTCAAAAAAGATATCACAGAAATTTATTGAAAGCTTTAGAAACAAAAAAATTAATCGGTTTATTAGATCCGTTCACTCATATTGTCAGACTGCCACTTTTCTCAGATCGTATCTTTTCGAGTTGCTGACAGGATAATTTTTCTTTCGTCTTATAACAGAGAACCGTAAATTGACAAGTTTGAACAGGTTGTGTGTGTGTGTGTCTAATGTATCTTTTTTAAACAACGGCTACACAAAATTAGTAACATGTACTATTCTGGCCATTACACAAATAGTTGATAATGACATGGTAATCTTAATTCTTTTTGTGTCAAATTTACTTCACAAATAAATAGGTTCAATTGCAAGAAATAGGTTTTTATGACAATTTTCTAATTTTGTAATATCAATTTTTTTTCTATAAGAGGAATAGTAGAATGGAGCTATACATTTTTAATGGAAAAACTAATTAAAAAAATGGATATTTCTTTGAAGGAATTTTTATAAATCTTTTACATATTGATATGTATAATGATATATATACGCATTGTAATACTCACCTATTTTTCATGAGTAATCGATATTTTAAATTATCTATATGCACACACTCTATAACAGGGATGTGGCCAACCCAAATGATCTTGCGGGCCACTTTGCAAAAACATTATGATTCCACTGGCTGCATGTAAAAATATATATCTTTATATTAGATTTGGACCCATCACAAACATTTATTGGATTAAAACATAGGCAACGTGATTAAATCGAAACAGTTATGGGATTTATTTGTTTCAAAACACAAAACTAAAAATAAAAATATTACACAAAATATTCCTATTTTGTATAGTTGTATTGAATGTCTCGGGCCGCAAAATAGCGGTCAGCGGGGCTTCCCACCTCTGCTCTATAATATAAAAAGAGCGACGTCACAAAGATGGAGTTATCCTAATGGGACGAAGTAGCGTATATATATGTTTTACGATAGAATATACAAATGATTAACTTTTGGTGGTCAGTGACTAAATGGCAGGAGCTGCAGCACATTGTAACGGATCATAAGGAAGTTGTATAAAACGCAGTATATTGCAATGCTAAGGCATAACCATTGTGCATATAGGGTCCATTGACCAGGAGGGCAACACCAAGGTTTCACAGATGAATTCATGAGATGCTAGATGAGCAGCAGATGCTACCATTTGAGAAAGGACAAACGATTGAACTAAAGAAAGTAGGAAGGCCAATTCACACGATTGCTTATTTTTTAAGTATGCAACCATTCAACAATGCTGGCAGAAATGGGAGAGCCATGGCCGTTCAGAACGTCAAGAAGGCAGCGGTCGACTGAGAGGGCAGAAAGAACGCTCGAGAGTTCAGGTTTTGATACTTCTTTATCAACAATCCGATGTGAAACCTATCCAACAGTGATTGTAATGGTCATTTACAGGTGACATAGAACGAAGGCTGAAGTTACGGAAGGCATCGTGCCCATTACCTATCACCGTTGCATTGAGTTTATAGAGTTGCTTGGCGTATGTGACCTCAATCTTATGGACTGGAGTAGAACTGTTTTCAGTTACAAGTCCTGCTTAAAACTGAGCCCTCACAACCAGTGAAAATGTGTTTGGAAACGACAAGTGCAGTGATGGGTATTCACTTAACTGTCGTCCGTTACACAGTCAAACAACTAGGAGTTATAACACGGGGTGTTATTTAATTTATTAGCCTAACTCTTTTGATTGTCATCCATGACACCCTTACAGTACGGTGGTACGAGTGCGAGCGCCGAAGAGATTCTACACCTTGTAGTGTTTCCTTTTCATTTCACAAAACTCTGGGTTCCCATTTCAACATGATAATACCCGGACGCGTAATCTTTTAATATTTATCTTATGTTAGTGCTTCTCTCTAATACCCTCTATACCCACCAAATTCACTGATCTCTTTCCAACAGAGCATGTTTAGGCTCTGATCAGCAGGTATTGGTGACCATCTCAGAATTACAACGATCTAACTCACTAGTCCGAAAGTGTATGGTAAACAATCCCGCAGAACAAATTACGAGTTCAATTCGGATAACAGTTTATCTCAGAATCATAGATCGTAAGTATTATTAATTTTTTGGTGATCTAGCAGCTGTAAAATATTTAACTCGTATGATATTGTAAACATTTCGTGTTCAGTACATTTACATCTACTTATTTTCCTACCATTCGGATAATTCCTTGGTGCATCACTTTTTTTAGTTTTTCAGATCACGATGAACAAAATATAACAATGAAACATTTCTACAAATATATTCTACACTGTTAATCATGCAATTCAGTACTAGTTAGAATATATACATTTTTAACAAGTACAAAATTCTTGCATAATTATGACGTGTATATGTAAATATATATATATATATATATATATATATATATATATATATATATACATATATATATATATATATACATATATACACACACACACACACACACACACACACACACACACATATATATATATATATATATATATATACATAACACTTAAGTTCAAAACTAAATATTTTGTTGATTTGGAAAATAAAAAAGATTTCTCTTTCATACAGTCCATTTTTATTTTGAGTTGGCCCAACTCAATCATTAATATCAACTTAGCTTGCTTTTTTTTGTTTTTATGCAAAAAATCTGCTTTAAACACGATACTTGCGAGAGTTGTTTACTTAATATTTAACTTTGTGTGAAGCTCCTACAATACTGAATCATTCTTGTATGTCAGACAAGTGAATAGGCAAAACAATATGAATTAGAAAATGTATATTGAAAAGAAAATTTTAAGTTGAGAACTCTCTGAATACTTTTAAAGAATAAATGTTTTTCAAACTGCACATTCTTTTCGTTGTAATTGCATGTTTATTTTTTTAAATTTTAAATATGAAGATTAGAAATTAATGTGCAATCTATTTTTTTAAAAAATAATGTTGAGTGAATACATGCTATGTATTTATTAAAACAAAACAATTAACAAAATGCTAGTTACTTTATTCTTTTTAGTCCTTATTGATTTTTCAACCATATTATATTGAATTCGCTATGAAATTACGACCATGTGCTATTTTTTGTTTAATTTCAATTGTAATCTTTTCATTTTTGTAATAAAGATTTTTTCAGCATATAGTTAAAAATCATCTTTTTCTAATGAATTATTTCACATAATACAGATGAAAATATTTCTTTTGCATTAAATGCAAGAAATAATGGTAGTATTATTTGTTTACTATAAGTGCCTTTAGCTCCTTGACGAGCACCTTCTTTCCCGTCATATATCCTTTGATCATTATCCGAGTACTCAATAAGCATTGTATTAGCCTAGTTCCAAACATTGGTAGATGACAGATACTAGCCTTCGATCACGACTTTTCGAACGAGTTTTTTTGACACAGGTCCCGGATTGTAATAATCCGGGGTGTTTTATCTGCGTGAGGTCAAATTAAATGAGGAGCCCGGGAAGAAGATTCCTGTCAATTCGGACTCTTTTCGTTTCTTTCCCGAGGAGCTGCAGACAAGGGAAGGTCAAAAGATCGAATAAAAAAACTATCGCGTGATTTCAAGGTGCGTGTCAACGCATACTGATGACATCAGACTTTTCCGTCGACATGGCATTCCGATAATTACTGTAAGTTATGGAAAGCGGACGTTTTTAAGGTATGAGGGAAGATTGCTCCCAATATGAGGTTGTATTGCTTTTTTATTTTGTGAGAAAATTTCCTAAAGAAGATTTATCGATTCGCCTAAATCTGGAAAGTAATTTCTTAACATTATATCCGATAAAATATTACGTTCCCTTTCTTTCACGAAACGCATTACTACAGAAACCTTTCAACAGAAGAACTGCGAAGCAAAAAATAGTAAGATATCTAAATGTAACACTAATGCCGAAGTTTTAAATTACTTGTATTTTGGTGTATTGTAATCTGTATCCTCTTCAAGGATTACTTTTTTGTGTCATCGAACAATTTAAAACTGTACGTGAGACATAAATTAATCTTTCTTTCTTGAGAGTTATGTAAGGGTTATTTTTAGAATCCGAAGATAATGACAATTGGCATCATTATTCCTAAAGTTGCAGACAATTTAAGAAAAGAATACTAAAACTTATTATGCATCATGAAAATATTGTGGTAATATCTTTTCTTTTAAATTCCATTTGTTTTTAAATCACGAAATACATATCACAAATAGCAGAAATAACAAAATTCTTGGGGAAATATTGTAGCTTAAAGTTTACTACATTAAAAAAAACGAATCAAAACAATAGAAAAGGATTAAAGGATCATTATTTATAAGCAAAGACTTCTTTGGAGGCATCTGATATAATGTTGAATAACTACTAATGAATCTTTCATTTATATATTTTTATCAATAGAATTCTGCAGAACTAGTTCCCTACGCAATGACCATTACGTGTTGACGCGCGAGAGAAATATGACTATAAGAAATACAGATCATTACGAGAGTTTCTATGAGAATTTTCTGCGCTGTAATAAAAATTAATACTGAAAAAACAGACATTATACCAAATATAATAAATAAGTCAGTTTGACCTAACATAACCAATCTTTTATGGATATTATATATATAAATATGTGCATTGATTTGATAATATATTTTATTGAAATCTTTCCTTCAATTAAATTTTAAAAAATGGTTTTACATTAACCCAAACACTTTTCAATCATATTAACAGCTAAAGTTAATAATAAATAATAATATGTGAATGTATAATTATACAACATTAATTATTTTGAAAGACGAGGGTATCAAATTCAAATCAGTCATTTCATGTGATTGTACACGACAATTTTCATTATGATTAATTAAAATAAATGAATCTTTTTTTATCAAGCTATGACTCAAGTGATAGATCGGGTCATGACTTAAACTTCTTATGCAAAAAAAGGAATATAAAAAGTAAAAAAACTAGTGTTTTTTGCGAGGAGCTAGTGGCGTATGTTATACTTTTGTATACTCAAAAATTCTTAATTGTAAACGCCTTGTTTTCTAAAGGTCTTTTCTAAACACCTTTTGTTATTTTTTGTTATTTCAAAATAAAAAAAAACTTAGTTAAGAATTTAATTCAAGAGAATTTGAAATCCTGAAATTTTTAAAATTGTCTTTTTAAAAAGTTTTATTAATAAATTAATTACAAGAATCAAATTTTAAACCCCAAATATACTTAACAACGATTCTTGTGAAAACTTTCTCTTTGCTCACATGGTTTAAATATATTTACTATAAAATTGTGTATTTGAAAAAAAAATTGATTTTTGTAAAATAATAACTTAAAAAAGACCTTTACTAAATTTAGTATACTTGTTTTTCTGTGGTTTTGTACGAAATGATGACTTGATAAATTATTTTTTACGAATATGTTTTTGCCCATTTATGCATTTTTAAAGTTAACAAGTACATGAAATTTGTAGGAAATTCTAATGCTTTCATTTCAATTTTGAAAGTATGCTTTTCCAGCATTTTCCCTTTAAAACAATCTTTCCTTTTATTTTTAGAAAAATTTTCTTGCTATTCATACTATATTTTATCTAAATGTGAGCAAAGATAAAATGTTTGTTATTTAGAGTACCCCTAAAAAAAGAAATAATGGTTCCAAGCGCAATCGGGTATCTTCATACTTTTTTTTTCAAATTTCCTAATTATTTTAAATGGATGATTTTATGGTTGACTAATACATTTAAATAAGCAGATCCGTTTAATTCTCAACAAGGTAGTTTTCCATAACTTCACGTCATGAAATGAAATGAGTTTAATATGCAGAATGAAGCACGATAAAAAGCAATTTTTCATCTAAATGTAAAATTAGAAACAAAGGCTTATCATAATGAATATATGCAATATAATTGAACAAATATATAGTAATACCTAATTAAAAATAATATAAAAGTATATAAATACTTGCAGATTATATACACAATAGTTAAAAATATTTTTATTACCACAGATATATCTCAGTCAATATATCTTCCAAATAGTTTTATTTAAAAATAAAATTGATTTGAGGGAGAATAAATCTGTTTAATGTAGCAAAAAGAGTTCAACGTCTAAGACAAAATTACATTATAGAAACAATTAAATAGACTTGGATAGTAACAGCTTGCATAAATAAGCCATTATTAAAATTCTAAAATAAATTTAAGCTTTGTTTGTTAAGGTATCCGACTACGTTCGGAACCGTGATTTTAAAAAGCCCATAAATGGATAATTTTCATGATATTTAGTGTCACTCAGATTAAAATACATGCATAAAATTGTTTTAAGGACATTTTGACAAAAAAAAAACTTATTTAAATATAATATTTTGGCAAAAAATTAACTTAGAATAATCTTTTTCCTAATGTTCTCTTTTTGTGAAACATAGTTCTATTATAATAATATTTTGCCTGTATATAGCTCAGACCTCTCTACAGAGGCTCAACTAGAACTTTTGAAAACTGCACAGTATTTTCAGAGTTACCACCAATTGAAATAATTATTGGCGTTTTTTTCTTAAAATTGCTCCCCTCTGTTGTCGTAAAATATGAATATAAACCCCTTTCTAAGTTATATATTTCAAAAATTCTAGTTGGGTCTCTGAACAGAGGTCTGAGCTATATACAGGCAAAATATTATTCTAATAGAAGCAGTTTTTACAAAAGGAGAACATTTGGAAAAAAGATTATTCGAAGTTAATTTTTTGCCAAAATATTGTATTCAAATAAATTTTTTGTCAAAATGTCCTTAAAACAATTTTATGCATATATTATAATCTAAGTGATACTAAATATCATGAAAATTACTCATTTATGTGCTTTTGAAAATCACGGTTCCGAACGTAGTCGAATACCTTAAACTAAAAGTAGAATTCGTGTTAAGTAATAAACATGGCACTTAAAAACAATATGGCGACTGTTTTGGCAACAGACCTCATAAATGTTTACAATGATCAAGTGGCGAGTATGACACTTAAGGTGGCATTCCATTCTCCAAACTTCCACAGAGTGTCAACGTGAGGATTTTAATCGTCATTACATTAAGCATGCACCAGCCTTTCTACCTTGTGGATCTTCGGAGTTGCCAGGAATAGAACCCATGATTCGAAAAAAACAACGCTGCTCACTCCCGCTGTTGTTAACACTTGGTTCACTTTTTAAGAAGATAAGAAATAAGATATAATTTTGTGTGTGGATGCCTTATTCCCTTGATAAAGAAACTTGCAATTTATCTTATGATTTTTAAAAATTACGGCGTGTAATCACTCGCAAATATTTCTTTGTAATCCAAAATATCTATTTTTTGGAAAAGTTTTTGCCTAAAAAAATAGAATTTTCAGCCTAAAATTCAGTTTTTTTCAGCATTATTACTTAACATGAGTTAAAAAAACTTTCATCGCCAAATATTTCCTTAGTATATTTATATGTATTCATTTGTCTTCAAAATTTCTTAATTGAGTTCTTAAAAGCCTTTTAAAGTTAATTTATTTGCAGAGCCTAACAATTTACGAAATAATTTTTTTATTTACCGTATTTACTCGAATCTAAGCATTACTATTTTTCCAGTGTTACTGCTACTAAAAATCGCGTGCGGCTTAGAATCGAAGACAAAATATTAGTTGGATAGGGGAAATTGAGTTTCTATCTCTTTCAAAACGTAACCATCCATTCTGGCCACTTGCATCGATGACTTATCTCATTCTACAGTTTATCTTAGGTATTTAGTTTATCCTACGTTGTCTGCTCGTATTTAGGAAATTTTTTGCTTGCGCTATCTTTTAATCATCTAAATGTCAAAGATGTCGTTAATCGTATCAAGACGAGTTCACTATGACGCAAGTATGAAAACGGAGGCAATTTTATACGCAGAAAAAATAGGAAACAGATCATCGGCCACTGAAAATTTGACACGGATGAAACAAATATGCATCGATGGCGTAATGATATAAATTTTGATGAAATAAAATAAAAATTGATATTATGACATCATTTTTGCTTGTAAGTGTCCAATGGTATTTAATAATTCTTTTACATCCTTCCATAATACATTCTCCCAAAAAATGTTGCAGAACAATGGAATTGGATGGCACGGAAGACGATACCGTGCGGGAAAATGGTGACCCCTGCACCAATTCCGAAGCCAGCTGTGATAATGGGAATGACGAATCGTTTTCGAAACATGATACTGATAAGAAGAGTAATAAGATTCATTTTTATGTATTTAAAAGTTTTTAATACTGGTAAAATAAATTTTCTTATTATGTTTCTCATTAAAATGATTTTAAAATGTCCTTAAGTATCGGGTATAAATGAATATTTTACACTATTTTTTAATTTTTTCTCAAAAACGTGTAAAGAATTGCGGATGCGGCTTAGAATTGATGGTGGCTTATGTTCGAGAAAATACGGTATATATTAACAAAATAATCCTTCTTACATTTTCAACCAATGCATAATTATTCTCTTTTTTTATTTACTGCAAGGTTCTGCATTTATATCGAATTCCTTATAAGTTACTATATATTACTATTAGCCACAATTATTACTTTGAGAAAATCGAAAATCAATGACTTTGTATGTGTATTACTATATTGCATTAATCCATGCATCGGTATCTAAGCTTGTATTCAGGGAGGTATATATAAACTATTATTGACGATGCAAATACTGTGCAAGAAAACATACAATACTAAGACTTAGTTTTGATAGAGACAATATTGTAGTATTCTCACTTTCCACGAGCATCTATTTTTCACCAATCCTCAATCTAAATCTTATTAAACTTAGTTTTTAACAAAACTCATTCTCATTTTACTTGTCTTTTCAGGAATTTTTGTTTAATTTCTTACTTGTTTTAAAATTATGCTAAATACTTATTTACATAATAAATAATTTAACACTGTGACTGAATGTTAAAAATTGCTTAGTATTAATATCTGTATTTAAAAAGCAAACTACAAGCGAGTTTTGCAGTTCTAAATTTAAAGATTTTGGCATTGGGTTTTTAACACTATAAAGACGGAAACTTATCACCTACCTATATTGCCCAAAAGCAGTCAAAATGACTGCATTACCAAAGAATAATTTACGTGTAAACAAATTTGTTTAAAATTAATTTTTAATATTTTTTTATATTATTTACAGTCGTATAAAACAAGTTATTTGTAAAAATTAACAAAAAAATTTTTTTACTTCACTTGGGAAAAAAAAAATATATTCTAAAAAATTCTAAGAGAAATTGTATCATTATATTAGTAATTGTTATTCTAATGGAAATTAAAAAGCAGTCAAAATGACTTCCTTGGACAATCTAGTATTAATAATACGTAATTCAAATGTTTAACATTAGTAAACATTTAAAGAACTGTGTATATTCAAACGTACGTTTTTTTAATCTTTAAAAAACAGTAATTTTGTTTCATTTTTAGGCGAAAAACTATAAGAAAAAGGTAGAGCATTGAAATGTATATTTTGTATCGTTAAGTGATGTGGCATAAATGTTCTTTTTAAATTTATAATGCATTCGAAAAATGAAGAAATTCTGTACTTGTAAAGGGATAAATTGTGTTTTAATTATTTAATAAAAAAATAGTTTCCTGCTTCAGCTCCTAAACCTCAGTATAATAATAACGTGTTAATTTAGCGACAACTGTCTCTATAACAATATAATAGCTTAAATAATTTAATAGCTTTTCTTATAACTTAAATGTTTTATCCCATTAAATTTTTTTCACTCAATGTAACAGTTTAAATAGTTTAATAGCCTTTCTTAAAATTTAAGTGTTTTCATTAAGTTTTTTAACATTTTCTCTCTCTCTCTAAAATGTTTTCTATACACCCCTTCCCCTGAGAAATGTAGTAAAGTAAGCTGGAATCGCGTGTGTTTTAAGAAAAACACGCCAAAAACGGGGATGAGGAGGGGGGTGAGCATTTAAGTATTTCGTTAGAAGAAATAAGTAAGAGATAATAATTTTTTGGCTTGTATATATTTAAAAAATGCTTGCGTCTGTCATTAAGGTATAGAAATTCTTACAGTTTGCTTAAAGGATACGAAACGGTATTCGTTAGCCCACAGTCAGATGAAAAAAAAGTTGTCTTACAGCTTGAGGAGTGTTCGACTAATTGAGAAGCAAGAAAACAAAAGCTAAAAAGCCGGAAAACTAATCACGATTTTTGAGCATCAGGCCTTTCATTAGCGTTCTTCAGATTCTGTGCAGCGATGCAAACGTCGTGTGAAAAAAAAATAACATGTAATCTATATAATAAAAAAGTAGTGAGAGTCATTTGTGCGTTAAATGTACTCAGAGGCATAAGATTGGCATAGATATATTACCAGACTATAGAGCTTGAATACATATACATATGTTCACATTGTATACTTTGTAATTCTTAAAGTTTTGAGTATTATATTTGATTCTTTTGGTTGGTTCTTTCTCGCTTGAGATACAAATGAGCCTAGCACGAAAACAGCTGAAATGCGGATTTCAGATCTGAGTTCTATTCTTTGTAAATGAGAAAAACCTTTCAAAGCAGGAAAATAAGGTTTTCATGAACATTTCATTTAGAGGTAATTCGCTAGAAAAAAAATATTTTCATCCCTAAAGGAAAATTTTGAGTTTTGAACAAATGATAAAAAAAGATAGTATTATATATATATATATATATATATATATATATATATATATATATATATATTAATACAATAAATTTTATATTGAAAGATAAATATTTGCTTGTTTTAAGTAAAATACAACGGAAAGAAGTTATTAAATTTTTATTTTTTTTTTGGTCAGGTTCTTGCTTCTTTTCTTATAGAATTTTAAGAATTTTATTAAAAAATATTGATCTATCATAGATCTTACTGTTTCTGTAAAATTTATTACATTTAGTTTTCAATACTATTTTATTTTCAGAAGTGATGAATAATAATAAGTAAAATTAATAGAAGTAAAATTAATTTCAGACTTTTGTCTCGGGCACAACGAAAAAAAATTTGATTAAAAAATAGGGCTGTATATAATTCAAATATTCGTAGATTAATCAGAAAACAGGGAACAATCATATTAAAATTATGCTAAACAGTTAAGCAGAGCAGCAAAAATATTAATAAATTTGAATACGTATTCATTTAAAGCTCCGCCAAATCAAAATAATCAAACTTTGTTTGTTTAGTAAAAATATTTCAAGAAAAAAAGATTAAATTTCCATGATAAATTTTCTAATGGAAAAATAATTTATCTATGTATTAAAGCCAAAAAAAAAAAAAAACAATTTGCCTATCATTGTATACATAATTTAATATAATTTTGAATAAAAATGCAACGATCAGTAAAAGTATTACTGGAGAATTGAAAAAAAATCAGTTTGCTACAAAATGAAATATATTTTTATAGTTGTAAGAAATTTGAAAATGAGTCCTTAAACAAGAAACAATGCATTTATATACACTACAGATAAGAGAAAAATTATTCAATTAGTTCCAGAAATGGTAAGTAATTTATAAAATAGTACCCGAAGGTAAAGTTGCGGTAGACGTAAAAAAATGAACGTTTTTATTTAAATGAAAAAATAATAATAATAAATAATTACATGTAATAATGTTAATCAAGCAGAATAAAGTAATGTGATAAGTCATCCTTTTAACTTTTAATTTTTGAGTAAATTTGCACTAGACTTTTTAATTAACACTAATATTTCAAAAATGAAAAAAACGTTTGACGGAAGAAATAAGTTTATAGAAGCTCTTCACATACAAGAGAGAAACATTGAATATAGCTTGAAAAAGTTGAGTTTAATTTATAAAGCCTTCGTAATGTAAAACATTAAGGCTGTTTTCGGTAAAAGTGCGAGAGCTGGAACTAAACGCGAAGCACATTTTCAGACAGAAAAATGCCTCAATTTCCATGAAAATTTGTAGAATTATAGCTCGTATCTCTGTTAAAACACAATATAGTGTTTTTAAAAATTCCAAAATATTCTATGAATATTTTTTTTCATTTTAATACAGGAAGGTATAGCCCATTTAACATTACGGTATAAGAGAAAAAACGCGAAACACATTTTATACCAGAAAAAAATGAATCAACTCTGTTAAAAAGGAAAGTATGATAAAAAATGCTGCTTTCTAGAGGATAGTGAATCCAGAATATCATATTAATTCTTCATTTCTTTTATACCTGAAAAAAATTTCCAAATTCGAGTCCTATTCTTTAACATTAACCGAAAACAGCCTTAACATCGTAGAGTAATTTCACACACACACAAACATAGTAATGCTTATATATATGCCCTTCTATTAATATTTTCTGCAAGAAAAATCGTTAATTAGTATAACAAATTAGCATACTGCTTTTCATTATGATACTGTCGAAATAATTTTAAAAATTCCATTAATATTAAAAAAAAATTATAGTTTCTATATATATATATATATATATTTCAGTGGTGTTTTTTAGTTATGTGTGTAGAAACTTTTGGAGAATTAGCTTAAGAGGACATCAAATGGCTTATAAAAAAATCTTTGATTCATAATGTTTTTCACAAATTTTTTGGTTGCTCCTTATATATATGTATTTTATAAAACACAGTTTTTGTGCTCAAAATAGCCCAAAATCTAAATTTTAAAAATCTTGAAGCAATTTTAAAATACTACTCCTCCTAAAATAATTGACTTAAAACACATGAAATTTGATTTACAAGTACATCAAACTTTGAACAACAAAAGTTGGTACAGATTTTTGTATAACATGATTGAAATTAGCAAAATATTTTTTTTCAATGAATGTTACCTTTAGTTCTGTTTATTATTATTATTATTAAATATGTAAATTCTAAATTCAGTTATTTTTTAAAAAATTAATATTGCTTAGATTCAAAAATGCTTTTCAACTTTTGTTATATGTATTATTAGCAACAGATAGAAAAAATATCAAAACATTTGCTCCAATAGAAAAAAAAATGCGTTTGAGTTTGAAATGAAAAAAAAAACTAAATCATTTGTTTCTGAGATATATCAGCTTAAGGTTTTGATTTGCAATCGGGATATAAATAAAAATGAACATGAAATTTGTCATAACTTTGGGGGTTTTTTTAACGTAGAGTTTTCAAATTTTTTGAGATTATAGAGAATATATAGCAAATAATTTAGGTTAAAAATTTCTTTGATATTTTTCACTAATGTTTTTGTCCGTTGAATCATACTATACCCTATAAGTGAGAGATTATTACGAACATTGATGTTTTTAATTTCCTTCAATTCCTGGAGATTGCTCCAAAAACCTGAGCCTTCTCAAAATACAGTTCTCAATTATTCAAGAAATTAAAAGAAAACTTTTCTTTCCTTTTTCTTCTAAAAGTACCGATACAACGAAGAAGTAAGTGTCACAGTGTGGAATTTAGCTATTAAATGATTCTCATTTTTAAAGAGTAACGAATTTCTCTCTCAGTTATTTTAGAAATAGCTCTTAAGATTCTACAGCTACTGATTTTCACAAATATTCATGTAATCAAAAGAAACGTTCCCTTTCATTTATTCACTTTTCTTAAAAATATCATGTATCGAAGAAGCCGATGCTAAAGTATTGCAGAGAAAAAATAAAGTAATTATCATCACTATTCACTCCTTATCAGAGATAATTAAATAGAGGCTTCTATATTCTTTTATTTTCAAACAATAGTCCAGTGTTTGAGTAGAAAATGAGTTAGATAAGTCGTGGGTCGTAACGGTTGGATGGGTGAACTCAAAACGTCGCCTATGATGCCCCATGGAGACAAAAAAGATCGAAAAATAGTGAAGTGGACTATGAGTGTGGAATGAAATTGACTGACGAAAGATAACGTTAAACTACTGATCAATGAAACTACTGAGAGTCGAAAAATATCTCTCTATAAAATTATTCAGTTTTTTTATATACTTACTCAATGTACAATATACTTCATCGGTTCTTATTCAGATGAGTGTGATTTATTTTTGCTAGGTTAACCTTGATAACGAATTTTCAGTACTGTCTATTGTAATTTCATAACCAGTTCGACGAAATATGTTTGAATAATTTACATATAATTATACGGGACCTATATCCTACGTATATCTATGGATAAAATTCTACGAATTTTCTTCTTTTTTCCTTAATATTATGCTAATAAAAAAGTAAGGCTTTAAAAGTTTTTTTTAAATGCATTTTTGAGAAGATGTATATTCCCTTTAAAGAGAACTCAGTTTTTTTAATGAAAAATTATTTCAGTCTTTCAGCTCTAAAAGTGTCAAGGAAGAAAAAAAGAGGCTTAATAATTTTTTAAAAAAGCTTACAAAATTTTTTCTGGCAAATTCTGTCTTCGGGCTATTTATTCTATCTGAGATACTGCATTTAATGCTGCGTTTAGATTTTGAATGCAATTTTGATACCAAAAATTTAAAATTAGCTTCTTTCTAAAAGAAATGAAGTTCTCCACTTGTATCACAAATACTAGTAAAATCTGAGTACTTATATTTCTTGTAAAAAAAACATTTCTTGAAGATTTAAAAAGAATCAGACCGATATTTGTTGTAATTTTTTTTAAAAAAACCAATTTGAATAACGTATTAATCAAAAGAAAAATCCATTACAAATATGGATTTTATTTATTAAATTTTATTTATCTCGCACCTTATAGAGATGAAACTACCAAAAAGGAAAAATAAAGCGTCAGTTACATAAAATTAATGCACTTTATTTGATTAACTGAATTTTGTGGATTAGAAGCATGTCTCAAAAATTACATTTAGTTTGTAAT
Source organism: Trichonephila clavipes (assembly GCA_019973935.1). Classification (NCBI taxonomy): domain Eukaryota; kingdom Metazoa; phylum Arthropoda; class Arachnida; order Araneae; family Nephilidae; genus Trichonephila; species Trichonephila clavipes. The sequence goes on along the minus strand of BMAU01000002.1, from coordinate 65,273 downwards.
AAATCATTCCATCACAGTATCTAAAGAAATCTATTTTTTTACACAAAAATAAATTTTGTTCTCGTGAGTCTCCGGTTTGATTTATGGAGTTCATAAAAAAATGGCCCAAGGTCAAACACTTTTTCATGTTGTACTTGTATTGATTACAGTAAAAATGTGTCTCTCTTTTTTGCCACCCATTTAGTGTAGGGGTTAGTGATGCTGACTGCTGAGCCGTAGGACCTGGATTCAAATCCCAGAGAAGGCATGGATGTTTGTAAATGTATAATGCCTGTGTGCGGCTGGGGGTATTCTAAATAGCCATCGAGCCATAAGTCTTATCGTGAGGTTGATAAACGGGGAAGAGAGGTGGGAGGCCCTTGACCACCTCCAGGGTGTTCTTCCTCAAAATTGGGGTGCAATCGACCCAAATCGTACTGATACATCTTGGTGCTCAAAGCTACGGTTAACGACAAGCATACATCTAGCCCTTTTCTGCAATGAATTTCTTGGAACTCGATCTGACACCGTCAGGTAGATGGCATTAGCAACAAAAACCTTTTTTTTTTGCGTAAATAGGGAAAATAAACAATATATTTTTTAGAAAAAAACTTACCTTAATTTCTATTAGTTAATTGAAAAAAACTTACCAAACGGTCGTAGAAGTACTGAGAACTTAAATTTTTCCCATTCACTTCAGCCACTCTGTGTAGTAATTCAGCAGCTTTTGTTACTTGGCCTTTAGTCATTAGCCAGCTGGCAGATTCAGGAACCCACCTTTAAAAAAAATGCATTTTATTCTCGTGAAAAATAATTGGAGAAATTTTATGTTTTATGTCGTTAGTGTGAGGCGCGCGGCTACATGAAATTTCATTTTTAACTTGAAAAATTTCCTAAAAATATTACTTACATGTTAAAATTTTCTTTAAACATGAATGTAATAAAAATGCAGCTTAAAAATATCTCTTTTCTAGGTTTTATGAGACATATTTCTAATATAAAAATGCATAATTCGTAATAAATGAAAAGAATAACATTTCTCGTTCTTTTCAAATAAAAAAAAAGTTTTCAAATTAATTTCATTACGAAATCTTTTAAATTAAATATAATGAAATATAAACGAACTGATTCATATAAAAACTTTTTAGTCAACAAAAGAGAGCTAAATATTTTTAATTTTTAAATTAATAGATATTTTCTAGGGTTTAAAAATGCTAACAAATATGGGAGAGAAAAAAAACAAATTTTCTAAAAACCTTTAAACTCTATGACGAAATGATACTACAGTTTGTTTCTCAGATAATACTGTCGTAGTAAAATATCTTTATACTAAAAGTTTAAGTTTTTAAAGATTTTGAATTCTTATATATAGCCCTCAGTTTGTAAAATAATCTTATTTCACATGAACATTACATAATTTTAAGTATAAAAACACGTATTACTGTATATTCTTCTAAATCACCGTGTATCTTGTCGTTAAGGACTTTTATGCCTGTCCCTTGTTGTTTGTGACTTGCTGAAGGAGGCACCGTTGCAAGTACATATTACCACTTATACTATTAAGGGGTGTTGGAAAGATAAAATCTTATTTTTTTTGATAATTTGAGATTTTCACATTTTCAAACTGTATATATTTTAACCTTTCTAAAAATACATTACTTTAATCTGTAGGGCAATTAGAAGCCCTTAAAACCTATATTTAAATAATAGTTGAAACTTGTCCACGCCCATTTGAATGGCGAAAAATGTAAACAAGTATTTCGTTTTTGCTTAAAAGTTGAACGTCTGATATAAATCAAAACATTTATCTTTTATTGTAAATTGAGCATTTTATTTTTTTATTTCCAAGCCGATTAGAAATCTCATTGTATACATTAAAATCAATTTATCTCAAAATGTAAATTTTGATGTTCGATATACCTTTTCTGAGAAACTGCTGTTCACAGGTATGTAAATTTTTGTGATATATTTATATTGATGGTTAATATATACCGTAATGAGCTTTTTATAAAAAAACTCAAAAATTTATTTTTTACAAATTTTTATGAGAAAAATGGGTCAAATTTCGCAATGTTCGATAAAATATTTCATAAATTATTAAAAAATTCAAAATTAGCTAAAAGCTCATTTCGGTATAATGAGAAAGGTGTACTTTAATTGTCTGAAAAATTTCAAGCATGTACATATAACAGATTTTGAGAAAAGGTACATCGAAAACAACCAATTTAACGTTGTCAATATAGAGAGAGAGGTTTTTAAGTCCCCTTAATTCAAGAACTGAAATATTGTTTACGAGGGCTGTTCAATAAGTAATAAGACTAAATTATTAAAAAAACCAGAATACCTTTAATCGTTATCATTTAAATGTTTTTTTTTTCAAATTAACTTCCGTAACACGTAATGCATTTATCCCAAAGTTCTGTCCACTTCTTAAAAACATGTAAAAGTCTGTTTTGTGAGAGCTGTTTCAAAACCGCCTAAGCAGCCTTTACACATGCTTTGTTGCTTGCAAAACGCTTACCTCGTAATGGTTCCTTAGTTGAGGAAACAGCCAGAAATCGCATGGAGTGAGATCAGGACTGTATGGAGGGTGTGTTAAAATATCTACGTTGTGTGTGTGTTCTGCTGAGAAACATACAGTATGTAATGAGCAATATGTGGTCAGGCACTATCATGGTGCAATAGGAAGCCATTTTGAAGCAATGGACGTTTCCTTTTAACGTGCTGTACCATTTTTCGCAGGACATTCGCGCAGTACGATTCACTTACGGTAGTACCGGGTTCCACAGCGTGTTGATACACAATTCTTTCATAATAAAAAAATTATGGTCATAACTTTACCAGCTGATTTCACAGTTTTTGTTTTCTTGAGAGTAGGTGAAGATGGATGTTTCCATTCACTACTTTGTTGTTTTATGGTTGGATCATAGTAATACAACCAAGCTTCGTCTACTGTGATAAAGCATTTTAAGATATTGTTGCCTTCTTGTTCCAGTCTTTAATCATATCGTATCATATCAAAGGTTTCCGATGCTGATTTTTGCAGATTTTTGCTTCCATTTCGACAACTGGGTGCGTCTCGAAGGGGCCCACAAACACACTTCAGTTCAATCATGTGATACTCAAGAATACGAGTCTGTGCACGCCATCTATAGGTGGCTTTTGTTACTACAGACAACAAATTTTTATTATGCCACATAAATAAACATTCCGATGAGTGGTTTTGCGGCAGTAAAACTAGTCTTATTACTTATTGAACAGCCTACGTATCTAACAGTAATAAATATCTATTGCAAAAGAAATCGTACAATGTGTGTACCGCTAAAACTCATAAACGAGTTCCGGTATGATTAAGAGGTTTATATGGTGTTGTAGCCCTCTATCTCCCATCCATAAAGAAGGTTTCTGTTTTTACCTGAATCTACCCCCAAGGAGCCTTATACATAAATATTTCCGTCGTTGAACTATTAGACCTATAAATTTTGTAGGCACGTTCCTCTCGTGGAGTGGAGATCCGCTACAAAAGGGGGTTGCGAAAATTGATCCCCCAAGGAGCGTTACGAGTAAGTGCTCATTAAAAAAATCGTTTTACTTTTTTTATCCATTGTTTTGTACCGGGTTTTACACTCCTTACAATTCTGCTATTACATCAATAAAAATATTTTTTATTTTTAAAAAACTAACCCATGCGAAGAACGGTTACTTCAGCTAATATAATATAACGAAAAAAGAAATATTATTATTGAAAATTTCTTTTATTTTATACCGGGGGTACTCAACCTTTTTCCCCTCCGGGCCGCATACTTATGACAGTTATTTCATGTAGGCTGCAACATGCAGATAATGATAAAAGTACAGTATATATATAAGACCAACGCAACATTGACAACAAAATTGATCAAAATATTAAAGCTCATTTTTGGCTTTTTTTTATATTTTAATACTATATTAATTTTTCTATCAAACACACACATAAAAGTATTTACTTTTATGAACTTTTACTGAGCTATGGGATAATTTCTATATTTTCTTTCACCTATGACCAAGCGTCTTGCTTGCATTCTACTATTAAAAAACAATTGAAAGCAAAATTGATACATTTGATTGCTTGATTGATAGAATTTCCTGTTATATATATAAATGTTTTGTACATTGTTCTCCAATAATTAAATTTCTTAGTGCAATGGGCTATGATAGAGCCACTTAAAAAAGGCTGGTAGGCCACATGTGGCCCACGGGCCGTAGGTTGAGTATATCTGTTTTATACCATTTCAAAAATGTGTGGTCTTAAAAATTTAGAAGGAAAGAATTTAGTAGCTGTAAAATTAACTGTTATTTCCCACTCCTTTTTTTATATTTTTGAGAATGAGTGAAAAACGTCTCTTAATTTGCACCTGGGATATGTAAGTGATTTTCTAGAATTTTATCTGAGGGTTTCAGGACACATTTTTGTCTCCTTTTAAAATTTACTTTAAATATTGGTGAAAATAAATATATTACCTGGTTAAAGATTGAAAAGAATGGTAAAAGTGCGCAATATGTGGTCTCGTCTTAAAGAGTAATAGTTTTATTGAACTCTAATCAAAGAGTTTCTATACTACAGTCGAACCTCCGTATTACGAACCTCTATATTGCGAATTTTTCTATAAAGCGAACTTTTTCCTGGAACCAAGCACATTTCCCGATTTTCTTCTAAAAATAACATCTCTATAGCGAAGTGCATTTTCTATATAACGAAATTATTTCCGTGTGATATTCTATTTTTTTCCTCTCCCTATTTTTAAAGTATTTCGCGACATTTCAAGTTATTTTCTCTTTAAACACATTTTATGGTGGTCATAAATCTTGAATTGGTTTTATTAGGTGCCTAATTCGCTGAGATCAATAGACTTCTGGGATTTTAGTGCATTGTAAAGAAGTGAGGCTTATAAAACAAAGCATCTTTTCAAACAAAAAAATAATAAACTCAAACAAAATTAACAGATGTTATAAGTAATTAAATTTAAGACACGTGTGTTTCTAGTTATAAAATAATGTATATTTAAAATTATTTATATGCTTTAATTTAAAAAATGTCCTTAAAATTCATTAATTATAATATAATTTTTTTTCTTATTTTTGAAAATACAGTTTGTTCCTCGAAATTCTTTTTTCTTGTTGTCCTTGCAGTTTTTTTTATTTGATGTGGTAAGATATATAATATAAATAAATATTAATTTACAAAAAAGTGTGAATAATTACTGTTTTTTAATATACAGTGTTTAAGAATTTAAAATTTGTTCTATGTTGTTTATAAAGTATATTGAAAGGTGAATCTCTATATAACGAATTTTCCATACAACGAGCTTTTTTCGGGATTCAGTGACTTCGTTAAATCAAGGTCCAACTGTATATATATTTGTATTAAATATATTTGTATTCATTGTAAATAATTGATTGAAGTTATCAAAATTGTGATCAAAATTAATGTTAAGCTATTCTCGACAATGGTCATTACAAATTAAACATTTAGCATTTATTTGAAAAGATCTATTTTTATTGCAATAAACATTGCTGCAAAAATTAGATCATAAATTATCAGATAAATTATCAGGTACCTGTAGGATACCTGAAAGATTGAAAGGATACCTGATTCAAAACAAGAATACTTTTCATCGCTTCCAACCACATTTTAAAATGGAAAAAGCAATAATGAAAAAGCGTATAAATGAATAAATGTTTGATAATTAGTGTCAGTTGAATAAGAATATACTTATAAAATTGTTTTAAGAATATTATACAAGAAAAAAATTATTCAAATGCAATTTTTTTCTAAAAAATGAAAAAGAATGACATATTTTGAAAATATTCTCCATTTATGAAGAATGTTTCTATAATAATAATACTTTGAGTATATATATAGACAGTATTTTTATACAGAAGCTGAACAATGATTTTTGAAGAATTCATATTATTTTCACAGTGGGGATCAAAAGAAATAATAAACAATGTTTTTTGGTAAAATTTTTTTACTCTTATATATTAAAATATGAATAAATCTATTTCTAATTATATATTTCAAAAACCCTGGTTCTAGGGCTATGTCGTCTGCTAGAATTTTTAGCTATACATAGGCAAAATATTGTTATGGAAGCATTTCTTATAAAAGAAGAATGTCTTGAAAATATCTTATTTTTCTTCATTACTTACCCAAAAATTGCACTAAAATAATTTTTTTATTTTAATAATATTCTTAAAACAATTTTATTTTTGTATATTCTAATTCAACTGACACCAAATATCAAAAAAGAAAAAAATATCCGTTTGTATACTTTTTTAATATCCCTCTTGCGAACGTTGGCAGTCACTTAAATAAAAAAAAACATAATAAATTGAATATGGAAATAAAAAATTCGCCGAGAGGGGTGTAATGAAATTCAATTTAAAATATAAATAAAAATTATTGACTACAATTTTTATGCATTTTTTCTGAAATGAGAAAATTTAATCAAAAAAATAATATTTTAAAACTCATTCGCATATTTCATTATCAGACTTCCTAGATAGACCAAATAACCTTTCGGAACACTTTCAAAACAGGTCAATGTTCTGCCAGGAGTTAGATTTCGTGCGAGGAACAGATATCCTTTTGTATGATCTCCGTATGCAAGTCGTCTGCCAATAGCATCTGTATTTAATTGTTGAATTCCTAGTAACTATGGTTTTATTAGAACCTTCATTGTGACATCTCGACTGTGAAAATGATTACAGTTTTTGTGAGCCCGGAGTTTCCGCTCCTCGTTTTCAGTTGTTGAAACAATGTGGAGAAAAAAAAATAAACATGCCACGTGTGAAGGAGATGAACCGGAACGAAAAGAAGAAAACGATCCTGCAAATCAAACTTTGGAGACGTTCCTGTTTTGGTGTGTTCATTTGCAAAATGATTTTTTTCCTAATGACGAAAGTTGTTCCACTTCACTATCATAACAATGAATAATGGCGACCACGCCATTTCACTATTCAATTCGCCGTTTCTTGTTGCGAATGTTGAAATTACGTTGCAACCGCGAGTGTTCTGCATCTTACAATGTCTCATTACGAGATCGCTAAACGCACGAGGTCGAAAACCTTGCCTTTCAGTTGAAAAACCTGTCATTTTTCAGTTGATGTGTTTACTCTTCACATTCACTTCGAGCTTATCATGAACTAATTAAGATAGATCTGAATTGAATGAAAAAGATGCTTATTATGCTCTTAAGGTATCTCTTATTAATTACTGATGGGGAATTTGTCAAATTCAATGCTTGCTTCAGTAATACACATATGGAATAAACGGGTTTCTTAGCCCTACAGTTACGTAAGCTTGTATTATACTGAATATGGAATTCCTTGCATCTTTATAAGCATCATAAAATTATTAAAAAAATTATTGCCTTTTCGCATTTTTTTTCAACTAAAAGAATTATACTTTTTTTAACATGTTATTCTATTTTTTTGAATTTGTTAAAAAATCCTTGCAAAAATTTTTGCATTAGCGTTATAATATTTTATGTTATGCTCATCTATAAAATATGTAAAGAATGGGATACTACTCTTTAAAATCTTGAAGTATTTATTCCTGCTGAAGTAAACACAAATATCATGCTTTACTCTTTATTTTTCATTATTTTAATATTTTAAACTGGGGGTGTAATATGACATTCCTATGACCTAGGACAGTACCTTTCATGAAAATAATATTATACATATATTAGTATATTAGAAAACAAAATTCTCAAAGACTCCACAGGTCTTATTTATTGTTCATCTAATACTAATTATGAAATAATGAGTACTCAAGGGCTTTAATATTCCTTTTGTCGAAAATATTTTGGTTAGACGGATTGAAAAAAATTATAAACAAGCTACACATATTTTTTTTTAATTGAAGATGGATAAAATAATTCTCGTGCACCACAAGTATCACATAAGGCTTACAGAAGTAAGTAAACAAACAAAATAAGTTAAATAAAGTAAAAAGTAAATAACAAAACAGAAGCTACGAAATAATGAAATAACAAAAACAGATAAGTTAATAATACAAAAAGTACATTACAAAAAAAAAAACAATTAAGTAACAAAACCAATACAATAAAGTTACAAAAACAGAGAAATGAAAAATTTACAAAATCAAATCAATGAAGATACAGAATAATGTGAACGAAGCTTTATTTGATAAAAATTAGGAAACCAGCTGATTTTAATAGCGTACAGTTTAGTTTTCAAGCATTTGCTTTCTTCTTAACATTTGAACAAAAAAGGATCAGATGTGTAACACTTTGCTCACAACTAACATTGCAGTCCCAATCACAAAGTTTGGAGAGGCGCAGGTTAAATTTGTTAAGGAACACTTTAAAATTACCATGACCAGTAAGGAATTGTGTGATTTATCTTATAAAAAAGTGATCACAAACCAATCTTGACGAAATGGCCGAAAAAAATTTCTTTGTCAGAAAAGAGTGAGCTGATTGCGTGCGCTGAGTGTTCCAAAGAGCGATAACATTTCTTCAGTTTTTTTTTTCTTGTAGAACGATTTTGAAATATTAACTGACATTCCAATCCCACGCTTAGTTGCAGATTTTGAGAAGAAATTAGCTGTTTCTTTTCCAAAAATCCAGTATGGCCTCTAGCATAAGTAAAGAGCAATAGGATATTTGAATCCTTAAGATTCCTTTGAATCTCCACAAGAATTTAGACTCAATAAATTGCTTGTCTAACATGAAAACTCAACAAAGAAGATTAGTAATATTTTTAGAAGATTTTTTTATCTAAGTAATTGATAACAGTGAAACTTATACGAATCTTGCTAAAATTAAAAAAAAAGATTACAAAAGGGCTAATCTTCTCAAAAATGTAATAAGCAATAATTATTTTGCTTCTCAGTTCTTTCGTTATCCATTTTTCTCAAGGTATGTAATTAAAGCTCTTTTCCTTGTTGTATCCTGATTTAGACACATTTTAAAAAGTTTAAATATATTGAATCTAAAAAAAGATTAAGAGCGAAGAAAAAACAAAACTAAAAAAAAATCCTTAGAACAGCTAGAAACTGTGAGAACCAAAAAGATTAACTTTATGAATTCTAAGACTTTCTAATGATATTAAGTAGTCTTTTTGATAACTATGCCAATTACTTTAAAATTTGTTATTTGAATTTTTTTTAAATTTTAACTCGGAAAAAGGATTAGTTAAGGATTGAAAAAGCGTATATATTATCTTCGGTTGATTTGTGATAATTATTTGATGCATAAATTTAAGTGAACATTTCCACGTCGCTTAAACTTCAGACGTGAACTTCTGAGAAAGAACATTTAATTGTGTACGTGAAACAAAGTTAATGTGTGATTAACACAGACTAATGTTTAGAGTTAATCAAAGATTTAAATTTTTTTAATCATCTCATTTTGTAGAGATGGAACATGTGATCTTAATAAGACTTTTCCTGTAACCTTAAAACATAAATTACTTTAACTTTTCATACTCACGATAACATGTCGGGATTTTAAATGATTAAGTTTCAAAAAGATCAAATCTCTGCAATGAAATTAACTGGGACTGCCTCAAAATTATTGAATAGAATGCTTTTAAATTATCTTTAAAAAATTTAAATTTTGTAAAGTATATTTACTTCTTGAAAAATTGCTAACTGAAAATTAATATTCTATACTTCCACCTACTTAGTTACTTGAAATATACTTTTCTTAGTTTAGTCAAAAATTTAGAGTTAAATTAAGCTTTTTGATTTGACTCTTTCATTATAAACAAAAAGATTCTCACTAGTTGTAGTTTATTTAAAATCGTATAAAAAAGAACTTATAAATGAAAATGCTATCGAGATTATTAATCTCCAGTTCTGAATATGTGTAAATATTAACTGCTAATAGTACGGGAGTAGTATTACACATCTTTTTATTATTCTTACATATTATTTCAAATACGAATTTTAACGAATTCGATGTTTTGTTTTTGCTAACCAAAAAAGTACAAAATATAATCACAATCCCCTAAATTTATGAAAAAATATAGTAAATGTATCCATATTTAAAATCGATTGTAACTTATTTTATGCGTGCTTATAATTTCTTACAAAAGCAAACAGTGATATCTGAATAATTTTTACTGTACATTAGTGTAAATTAAACATGATTTATTTAAATATATCTCATGTGTTATTAACAAAAACTGAGCCTCCTCTCGAGTAAAACTTCTTGCGGTTGGTTCAGTACGACCCATGAAGATTTATGTCATAGATAGCAACCAATAAATGAACCCGAAAGAAAATCTGAATATGAATACATCTTTTTCTTTGGGGGTAAGAGGAGTTAATAATATTTGAAACAGATATTTGTATAGTATTTTTAACACTATAATCGAAAAAAATCGAGTATCGAAATCGTAATTTCCTCCTATAAGGGCATTGCATTCTTCATTCTTTTTAACAAATTTTGATTATCATACCGATGAAATTTAACCTTTTCTCATTATGCATGAAATTTCTGTAAAGACTTCTTTTAGACCTCAGTTTACACCATTACTATGAGTTTCTATAATAGTTTTTAAGGCTTCAGCATACCATTAATATTTACTTATACTTATTTTAAGCAAGTATTCGACTTTAGCAACTATAAAATACAAAAATTCAGTAATTTTTGTCTCTTTTAGATTAAAGCAACATTGACAATAATTTTTTTAAAAAAATCCATTATCCCAATTTTTTTTTAAATTTAAAAGCTCTCTTTATAAATCAGCTTACAAGAAAATTTCAAAAACTTCTCAGAACGGTACTTATTCAAAAACTTTTCACTCTTTATATATCACCCAAAGGTGTTTCTTAAACAATTTTAAAGAGAGAAAAATAGTTCACTATACCCCAAGAATCACCGTTTAACTTCTTTGACCAATATAAAGATTCAAACATTAAATTTATAATACTTACATAAAAAACTTTAGACTTCTATAAGTTTCAGTAACAATTACAACAATGCAAATAAGTAAAAGTTACTACTCACATGAAATCTTGTGCCACATTCAAAACACCAACTTTGATCTTAATTTAAAGAAATTCAAAGGCACCAAGGATAGATGAAAAGTGGTTTATAAAATATGCACTTTTAAGAAATTATCCAAAACTTTCAAGTTAAGTTTTTTCAGTGAATTTCTGAAAAAGTACTTACCATGAAACGAATAAAAGAATTGAAGCTGGTAAAAATGGTATGCATAGCAACCACCTCCAGTTATTTAATGCATATGCAATCCACGGTAGCATAGCAGCACAAGATGTCCATGATGCCGCCCAAGTACAAAGAACAATAGTTCTATTTCGTGGGCCAGTGTATTCCATTACTGATAAAAAAGAAAAGAATATTTCATTTTTTTTACAAAAAAAAAAAGGTGAAATTTGGAATAGAATTATTTAGATAAAAATTTTTTATTGCAGTAAAACCAATAATACTGAATGAACTAGAAAATTTTTATACTTCACACAAATTATCAAGAAATAACTACTTTAACATTAAATAAAAACTGAATGAAATTACAAATACATAAATTATTATTAATGACCAACGATTTTTTAACAGTTGATAAAATTTTTATATAAAAACATATAGAATTATTCAATTATACAGCTGTTATTTTTGAACAGCAATAATTTATTCTAAGGATGAAAAATTGTTTGTATGGCTTTGAGTTAAGTCTGTACTTGAAATAATAAAGTTTTATTGTGATTTTTGAGTGTTTGAGTCATTTTTATAGTTTTTTAATTAAAGTAACATGAACAATAAATGCTATGTGAAAAGAATTCCATTTCTCTTTTCTTTTCTTTTTTTACCTTTTACTTAATTTTTATAGATTATTTTTCAAATATTATTCATATTTCTTTACTTTTATTGTTAATTACACATGCTGGATAACTCATTACTATTTGATAGTATTAGATCTAAACAATAAAAATTGATTTATCGTAAAAAAATTATTATCAATAAAATCTGTTTTGAAATCGATTTTAGTTTATCTCTTTGAAATGTTTTATATATTATGATGAAAGTTAAAGAAGAAAAAGAAAAATAGGAAAAAATTGAGTAAAATGTTGTTTTTTTTTGCTTACCAATCATGAAAGAAGTTGTTGATATGGTTGATATTCCGAACGCCGTTAAGAAACGGGCCGCTGTGAACGTCATATGATCGGGAGCCATGATAGTGCCCATGTTAGATAGTACAGACAAAAGTACTACCCAGCAAAACGTTTTTTTACGTCCCAATCTGAAATGGAAAAAACCGTTTTTACTTTCTGTTCATATTAAGAGATCATAACATACAATCTTCATTTTTTTTCTAAAAAGATCGCGCCATTATGTAAACCAGATTTTATTTCTGCGTGTGTGTGAGAGAGATTCCTTTTTTAAATAAATTTAACAATTAATATTATCTTTTTAATTATAAAATACTCATCCCCTTATCAGTACTAATGTTAAGGCTTTTTATATTATCCCCTTTGTAAAATAAAGGGTGGTCCCGAATTCATGGTGCAGACTTTAAGGGTAGTTACAAGACATTGTAACAATCATTTATTGTGTAGGAATATAGGGGTGCAAGTGACATGGTGAGGCGCAAACAGGAGAAACAAAAGAAAAGAGAAATGGAGTTATCGGCTGATTGTGTTGCCGGTAGGAAGCAGTAGATGTCTAGCCGCCAGTCAAAATGATGCATCTCAATAGGGGAAAGCGCCATTCGCAATTGTGCTGACGTCTACTACGGGAGACTTTACGTTTGCTAAAAAAAGACATTCATTATATGTACGGCCGTGCAGATGGTAACGGCAGAGCTGTGCTACGAATATATCACGCGCAGCTTCATGGTCGATGAATGCTCGATCATTGAATTTTTCAGTGGTTACATCGTTAACTTCGTGAAACACGTTCATTCCACGTCACCAGACATGATGCTGGTCGACGAAGAGCTATACCCAGTCCTGATGGGGAAGATAGCAATTTGAACGTTGTGGCTGATAGATCCAAGTCAAATACAAGAGCTGTTGCTTATCACGTAAGTGTGAGTCATCAGACCGTTTGTAGAGTGTTAAACGAAAATCACTTACACTTCTTCCATTTTCAGGAAATACAAGCATTGAATCCGGCAAACTATCTTCGACTGCCAGTGGGTGGTACAGCAATGTGAGCTGCAGATGGACTTTATAGCTCATGTACTGAACAATTATGAACAGTTATTGTAAACATTACACTTGTCAACGACGCTTTCAATAAACATTTTGTCTTTCCTTTCGTCTCTTATTCTTTATGTTTGTGCCTCGCCGCGTCACTTACTCCCATATATTCCTATACAATAAATGAATAAATGATTGTTAGAATGTCCTGAACCTACCCTTAATTTTGTACCATGAATTCGGGACCTCACTGTATTATTTGTATTTATGGTTGCTAACACGCGTTTCAGGGCCTTTCACGCGTTAATTCAAGGTTAGCTCTCTTTTTTTAGCCTCTTTTCAGCTAATTCAAAGGGGGGGGGACCGATTTTATTAACTTACATGCTTACTTTCTAAAGTATAAAATCAATCTCCACCCCACCCCCAGTATTCGATATAATTATACTTTTCAAATAACAACCACTTCTCACGCTGTCACGATCGGTCACTTTATAAAAAAGCATGTTATTAATTTTAAATTTTATGTTTCATATTGTAACCTCATTTTGTTTAATCCGTTAGTAGCCTTTGTATAGTGAATCTACCCAAACAAGTTGAGCTAACTTTTGTAAATTATCTCATATGCAAGTTAACTTTCAACTCCCGTTCTTTTGACCCCAAAAGGAAAAATATCTCATCACGATCTGGTGATCATTTTTAATACATTACTCTCCAAATTACTGCTAAAATTTGATTGCTTCCCTTTTGTAGTTTTCAGACTTTTAATTGCTCGCCTTTCTGCTTCATAGGATTCTTATATGAAAAATAGTTTAATCATGTATTAAAATAGCAATTAAAGTGATACATGTTTCGTCTAATAAAAAGCTCATTGTATTGGCAGGCTGAGCAAGTATCATTATTTAATAAACTACAAAGTTGAATATTTATTTAACATAAAATAGTAAGATCGTGACCATTATTTTATCATTTGATTTTAAACAAAGTAATTGAGCAATTAAAAAGGTTTTTAATTGCAGAAATTAACTATTTTCTATGTTTATAGTTAATTAAGTCAAACGATCACATTAAACTAATTCAGATATCAAGTTTTTATTTCAGTTATCATAGTTCAACATTTCTTGAAAATAGTCATAAACATTTCAGATAGTATGTAATAAAACTTAAAAGATCATTTTTAGTGTAATGTATTAATCTCATTTAAATACGTATCTTTAAAAATGGTTTCTAAAAGTTCTAGCCACCTGTATTAATTATTATTATAAAGATTATAGGGGAAAAAGCTTCAAAGAGAAGGCAATCTGTAGAAGTTGTCTTAGAAAGAAATCTGAACTTATTAATATAGTAGAGAATTTTTTTTAAAAAAGTCATGTATATATATATATATATATATACATATATAATTGAAGTTCGAAAAACAGACATCTTAAAACCAGTTTTAAATAAAAACAAATTGAACGCTTTACTTAGATATTTTTTTTAAAATTCCTTATTTAATTAATTCAAATTTTATTACAATAATAAAAATATGGCTCATATTATACAAATATATGTTTTTATTTGATTATAAAAGGCATAATATTAGCTTTTTTTATCAAACATTGCTACTTTTATTTAACTTAAACTTTTCCTTTTTTTTTCATAATCTGTATTGATAAAATATGCAGTGGCCGTAAAATCAAGAAAAATACCATCACACAAAAATGAATAAATGGAAATGATTGACTTTTTCACATTTTCGGAAACATTGTAAAATAATTTCTGCATAAGTAAGGACTTAATGATCTAAAAGCTTTTTTGCTAACAAAATCATTTTAAAAGTGCAACACCGTATAGTAATGCCATCAAAATATGTATCTAACGTATAAAGTTATAAATGAAATACAGAAATATGCAAGAAAAAAACATACAAAAAGCATTTTGAGCCCAAAGAAAGAAAAATACATTATGCTACACAATAAATCGAATACGTGGTTGAGATGCAAAAATCACGATACACTACATGGTTTTTGAAAAATTAATTTCCATGTGTATACATATACGAGTTTTCATTTTTAAATAACCTGTCACTATTGAATTTTTAAATCGACGGCAAAGATATATCAGATGGATGCAATTTGTTTGCTTTCATTATATGATGTCTCAATATAACTTCATGATTTAGAAATTAAATCTTTTTCTACTCTCTTTGTAATTTAGCAGCAAACAAAATATATTTTTTTGAAAAATGTGCGAATAGGAACAAAATGTGATTATTAACAAAGTATTTAAAAGGCGAATAAATAAGAAGTAGTGATTATTTTTTGCTTATGAACTTATTTAGCACAAAAATTCTCATTGCAACTTCACGGTATAAACAAATTGGATTTTCACGTTAACTCGGCAAATTTATATCAAAAAATGTTTCAAAAGACAAATAAGATTTAAAAAATATTACAAGTTTCTAAATTACGAGAGAATGTATAATCAGCATTAATTCAAAAAAAAAGCGCATGTAATGATCGTAATTGTTAATCATTAAATGAAATATTTATTATCATCTCATTGACTTGTCACGAACTTCACTTATATTTGATATAAGTTGTTTTTCTAATTAGATAATCTAAAAATAGCAGTCTTAATTACAGTTTAAGTTAAAAAAGTAAGTACATTCATTTTATTAAATACAGAAAAAAATCACAATAAACATATTATGGCTAGTTATTCATTTTTTTCGAATTAATTTCAAATATTTACAAGTTGCTATTGCGGTGATTGAACTTTACATTTACTTTTTTCATTCTGTGATTTATTAACGTATTTAAATTCTTACCTGTTGTAATTACTAGATGCTTTTAATATTTTCCTTATAAATAGAAGGAATTTTGAACTAGTTTGATTTCAAAATTGGTAAGATTCAAAATCAAAGTGTTTGTCCAACATTCTGACTCTTATAAAATAAACGATTTATTTATTTTTCAGTATTTTGATAAGTGAGACAAGAATATTGTAATGGCTGTTTTGAAGGTGTTGAAAACGTAAGAAATATTCTAAGTTGAAACTCATTAAGAGTTTATTAGTTTCTGTATCTTGCGAAACATAATTTTAAGAAAAAAGCAGATAGCATCCATTTTTTTAAAGCCCAATTGAAAGTATAAGAAATTAATATTCAAAATTTTAATAAGAAATATGTTATAATCTTTCTCTATATACTTAAAATCTTACATCTCTTTTAAGTTTCTATGAAAGTAGTTAAGCGCAAAGTCTAATTAAAAGAAGAGAATTTTAATTACTATTTTACTAAAATCACTCCGTAAATATATACTTCTATGATATAAATATTTTTTAAATATTTATATCATTATGTATTCTGTGTAAGATAAAAAAAATGTAAACACAATTACTGTAAAATCCGGCGTATAACACGCACTTTTAACACAAAAAATACAATCGAAATATATATACGGTGCGCGTTATACACCGTGTATAAAAATGAGAGCTTTAAAAAAGAAAAAATGAAAGATTAGCATGGAAAAAAATTACACTTCTACATATATCGAAATACTGTTTTTTTAAAAGAAATGACATTCCTGACTTGAACTGAACGAATTTAAGTTCTGGAAGTATACTATCTTTTCTAAAGCTTGGAGTAGTACCTCGAATTAATGACTTAAGGGGACTTGGCACCCTTTGAGCAAACTTCTTTATTTACGTATTTAAAAATTATATTTTAACATTTTATACAGTGTTTCTATTCAAGAAAATGTTACCAGATGAAAATTTTCATATATTATTCACGCAATTTTAAAAATTTAAAATTTTGAAGAAAATTGGGAAAATTTTAAAATCCTACTCCTTTTGTAAAAATTAATTTTTTGACCTGAAATTTTTTATAATATTCTTATGGATGTTCTTAACAACTTTAGGGATCTATTTTAGAATAACTTCATTCGTTTTCGAGAAAAAAAATAAAATTTTGATATACAAGCTAAAAATCAACGAAAAAGCCAACATGTCTTACATTTTATTTTTTTTTAAAAAAGTATTCAGTTTACAGCAAAACGGATCCCTAATTTTATTACATGCTTTATTTTTAACACCCAGGAAAAAATTGAAGTGATTGGTAAATAATTGTCGAAGGAGTAGCATTTTGAATGCACTAAGGTTTCGAAAAACACAAACTGAGAAAAACCACTTTAAAGTTTATAATTCTGAAAAAATAATTATTATAAGCTTAATTAAACTTAAAATACCACTTTAAGATATTACTTATACGTTTTTCTTTAAAATAATTGCATTTTCATATGTTTTCAACCCACACATTTTTATAAATGATCAACTTTTAGAGAGTACTAATTGCACAAGAAAACTCAAGAAAAACTTTAAAATTTTTTTTTTTTTTCTGTCACGACAGAAATTTTAGCTGTTTTTCTTCTTATAATATTAAATTATTACATTTGTATGAAAAATATATCAGGAATAAGAACTGAAATTATAAAATTATTAATATAAAATGCCTTAATTTAAAAATTTTACATGCACACATTTCACAAGGAAGAAAAATTACATTATTGTATTGCCTCGGAAATATTCTGCTTTTAATACTACACATTCTTTTTTATAGTTATTATTTCTATTTATAAAATAGATTTTTTTTTATCATAACGCATTTTTTAGCTTTTTTTCTAAAAGGGGGTGTGGCTGAATTGCCTAATTTGTTTTCAAATGAAGTTTTATTCAACTTCTAACTTTCCCACATGCACAAGTGATATATCAATCGAAAGATAATAATGCAAAGAATAAGATTAAATGAAAATAAAAAAAAAAAACGATAAGTTTGTGATTTTTAGGTTACCTAGTCCGCTTAAAAACATAAGAACATTGAGCAGGCACATTTCAGATTTCTTCGTAAAAAAGGGGGTGCTCGTCAGTGGCGTAGCTAGTCTTGAGAGGGTCCTGTATCAACGTTCCTTGGGGGCCCTTGCTAATGGCTCCTTAAACTTTTGCGGATTTCTGCTTACGCATTTTGGGGCCCCGGAGCTTCCCGTATCATTGATACAGTAGTAGCTACGCTTCTGGTGCGCGTTATACGACGAATATACCTAAAAATTAAAAATTGCAGCTTGAAAGTATGGGTGTGCAGTATACGCCGGATTTTACGGTATATACTCTGTGTATGTTCTAAATAAAGGAAGAAAACTTTCATTTGTGTCTTTTCATAAAATCACTCCATGAATATATACTTCTACGATATAAATATATTTTTTAAATATTTAACACAGCTGTGTGTACTCAATAAGTATATTTTCCAATCGTGAGAGAGATCTATTAGTCTTATTATATATTTTTATCATTTTTTAAGCTACTTCATTATAACTTCATTTATGTAAAACTAATAAAGAAAATGTTTCACTGGCATAATTGAGGTAACATAATTGAAAACTGATAGACAAGAAAACCGGTAATTGCACTTAATTGTCTGTATGGATGTGTTTAATTGTTTCATTGGAAGTTATTTTCTTTTCCTTATAGTAAACTGAATGGTAAGATTCAAAATATAATGGTTATTATATTATAATGAAAACATAGGAGAAATCGAAATGTTAAGCAGTTTGAAAATTTTGGAAGTATTGAGAACATAAAAAGGATGTATGTGTAAATAAACAAATTTGATGCACTGAAAATACTCCTTTTGTTATAAAAATAAAATTAAAAGCATTATTTTTTTGAGAAAATCCTAAAAAAATATTGACAAATAAAATGAAATCAATACAATTAAGAAATACCTTGTTAATTGAATGAATACGTATAACTGAAAATTAAAACTCAATTGTAGAATTATATCTTTGACATCACAAGCCAAAAAACTAAAGACAACTTCCATTGTTGTTGGAAAGGGTTCATTTCACTACCATTAAGGTTCGAAGCTAGATTTCAAGTTAGAGAAAAAAAATCCTTTAAAGTTACTGAACTTTAAAGTATGTCATTTAAAAACTCATAATGCAACACAAGTAAGAAGTGAAACTAATACAAATCTAAAAAGCATGGTTGATTGGGTCCTATGTAACAATTTAACAAAGAGTGCATTTGTTATGCTTTTCAAAAATACTTCCCTTAGTGTTTCACTACTGTTTTTTATTACATTTTGTATTGTCTTCCCTTTGGTTCCCTAAAACGTAAATTATATTGATAATGTCTTTGTCATGCGTTGATTTGTTAATAATAGGATAGAATACATTCTCGTTTCATTAGTTTTGTAAATTTCTCTCTTGCATTAAGGTTAGCGATTCGGCTCTTCTTTTTGTGTACCTTTGATGTTTTAACTAAACATCAAGCAAATACATCATCAAGCAATTCATATAATATACGAAACAAATGCTTTAAAAGGGGAAAGGGGAGGGGGTAAATAACATGGGCAAAATTTTTCATGGTGCTTTCAAACGAGTCCGTGAATTCCGAAAGTAACCGAGCAATTTCGCGGATGGTCGAAGAAATGAAATTCGTAAATGAGCAAAAAAGACATCATCATCAAATCATCTCAGTTGGGTGAAATTCTAATCACGGAGTCGTTGCGAGAACAATGGTTTGGACGACCGTTACTGCAGTGGTGACTATTGACGATCTTATCTGCGCGACTCAAGTCGATGCCGACTCAAAAAGAAACTAGTTGCTCAGCTTGAATTATGCATAGAGTGGTCATTCCCTCATTAATTCTCCTTCAGTCAGGCGCTACAAGCAAGTTCACGATTTAATTTTGCTGGTTTTAGCATCCGCATGTTTTAAAGACCTCACTAACTTAGACTCCTAATGTAGCACAGACGACAGCCATTTGATAATAGACAGAGTTGATAAGAGGAACATTAACGTTATTGAGAAAGCACGAAGTCAAAGCATTAGGATTCATTCCGAGTAGCGGAAACAGATTTCATTGGTACAGATATAAATTCCGAATGTTCTGTGGAAATTACAATTTCCATTTACTTTTGACAAAAAAGTTGTCCAAGCAGCATTTTATGTAAGTAGCAAATTATAAATTGAAATGACATGCAGATAAATTTAATAGATAACAAGATTTAAAATAGTTTAAGATGGGCGGGGTTGAATTCTTAGAGCTATGTTAAAGAAGTTTCAAAATTTCACTTTTGAAGAAGTATGTCTAAGATAAAACAGTTAAGATTATAATAAAGGAGTAGGTGCGCATTTATTAATTTTTTGTAAGGGTAAGACAAATACAACTTTCATAGTTCTTATTTTTTAATACCCTTTTAGGAAAAGAGAAAAAGAAATATAGTAACTCCGATTTGATTTGGCCTCACTTTTATTAAGAGTTTTAATGGGTACATTTTATGCTTATTGCTTATGTTCCAACTAGATCTTAAAACAAATTGTAAAATTATTAGGAAGAAGTATTTAAAATGATAACCAATAAATCTAGAACAGTCGTTGTCTTAAGAGAAAATCATTTATTATTATACATATGTATATATATATATATATATACGTGTATGTTTGTTTGTGCTCCAGTTGTATATATGTATATACAGTCGGACTACAATTTAACAAATTCATTGGGATCGAACATTTTGTTCGTTAGTTCGGGGCTTTTCGTTATATTGGGGTCCAAACAAAATACAAATTTTTTGCATCTACCTTTTGAAAATTCTACAAGTATAAGCAACTACATCAAAAATATTCATAGTCAACAGCTAAAAATACTATTAGTGAATTTTTTAACATTAGTTAATTGAAAAGTTTTAAATACCGACTAATGGATGTTTAAAAATCTTTTTAATTCCTGACTCGAAAGAGTTCTTTCTCGACTCTATGCAGAAAAGAAAATACTGCATCATTTACATCCTGTTGCATAAGAGAGAGTTGTGTTTTCACAGTTTCTAAACAAAGTAAAATAGGAAATGTAGCAGTTTTGATGGGAGTTTCATCATCGATTTCTGCAATATAATCGCTATTTATTGGCTCCGACAAATCATCAATTTTCCAAATTTCAGTTGCACAGATAGAAAGTCTGTTAACAAATGTCTCATAATCGTAAAAATCTAAAAATATCCCCTGCGTTCTGAATTGAAATGGGATAAGAAAGTATTTTAGTTTTCTGCTTAAGACTGCCTTCGAAAACGTATGAGAGCCTAAACTAAACGTGACAGACAAAAAATGCCTTAATTTTCATGAAAATTCGTATAAGTTCTCGTTTAAGATGTTGCAATTTCAATGGTCAGAAATGAAATTTATTTGAAAACTCATTTCTAAAAGTAATTTTTTGTTAGCAAATAGATTTCCGAACTAATGCCTTTTCCTGTTTTTTGCTAAATGATAAAAATTCAGAAAGAAAGAGACATTGCAAGAATAATTTTTCAGTGCAAATACTTTTTGAATAAATAAAAAGAAAATATATATATTTCATTTTATTTCTCAAAACATTCACTTGTCAGAAAATATTTGGGTATACTTAGGGGGAAGGGGTGCTTTTTTTTCTACAATAAAAACTATCAGCAAACTACACTGATAAAAAAAATTAGGGAAGCAAGCAAAAAAGTGAAGAAACCGTTGCACGATTTTCATGCATTGGCATAAAATGGAGAGTACAGGTGTAACAAAATTCAATACAGAAAAAAAGAAGTAAAAACCATTTGTAATGGAACTTTAATTCTTTGGAATGGTATAAAGAACATGTAATGATGCTTCAGACCAAAAAGTTGGTTGCATGTAACTGACAAAAAACTGATTGCTTAGAATTGATACAGGATGTTTAGTGTGGTGTGTGGTCCCCCCGAACTGCTAAGACTATTCCACATCTATTTAGCATGAATACAATGAGGTTATCGGTGAGACTTGAGGAACATTTTTCCACACTTCAAGGAGTGCGATTTCCACCTCCCGGACAATAAGCGAAGGCAGTGATCTCGCTGAATGCATCGTCCAAATGAGTCCCAAGCATGCTGGTTAAGATTTATGTCAGGGGAACATGCTGGCCATTCCATACGCTGTATTGTTTCAGCTTCAAGAAAAATCTCCACAAAACGAGTTTTATAATTTCTAGCATCATCCTGCATTAAAAGAAAAGAATCACCAATGGCTGTGGTGTAAGGTACCATGTGGGGTCTTAAGATCTCGTTTGCATAACTTTGAGCCGTCAAAGTGCCATTCAGTATGATATGCAAGTCTGTATGTCCATATATGCTGATGCCAGCTCATGTCATCAAACCATCTTGTCTGAACGAATATTGGAAGTGTCCCTTTCTCGCCATACCAAAACACATCTGTCATCACACTCTAAACTGAATCCGGACTCGTCCATAAACAGCACTTGCATCCAATTACTTTGCATTCAATCTCGATGCTCAGCAGCCCACTTTCTTCTTACCGCACGGTGTCTTGCTGTCGACGAATACATACCACTGACCTACATGCATACAGACCACGCATATGAAGCCCATTTTGGATTTTTGATTTCAGACCCTTCGTCCTTTTGTAAAAAGAAACTGTCTTTGAATCTGAGTCACATTGGCTGTTCAGTCTCGACGAACTGTTTATAGGATATATCGGCCATTATTTGCTGTGGTAACCCTTGGACGATCTTGTCCTGGACGACGTCGAATGTGTCCTGTTTCTAAGAATTGATTCCACAGTCTTACAATGACACTTATTGCCCCTCCAACAGCATCTGTTACAATTTTTTGTGTTTTTCCGGTTTTCAGTCTCCCGATAATTCCCCAAGTCATGGATTTCAGTAGATCACGTTGTCGTGACATTTTCCAGTCCCCTTTTCTCAAAAGAACAAAATGAAAGATTGAATTTCAACAGAGAGCAGAAAACAACAGCTTCTGTGAAATCACGATTTTTGCACTTATTTTTTTTCTAGTTTTTGACCCCATGTGCGTTGATTTGCATATGGAATTTTCTTCTTCTGTTTTCTGCTACATTTCAAGCTGTATATGGTTTTTTTTACGTTAGTTATCAGACGATATATCTGAGCAATTTCGTTAAATCCATGTGCTTCGCTAATTTTTTTTAGTAGTGTATTTTATAAGAAAGAATCAAATCCTATTTATTTTTACTTTGCTTCTATTTAAGTAATATGAATGGAGAACAAAGATTGCTTTCATAAAAATTTGGCTTAAAGTCCAGAAAGTTTTTTAAACTAGATAATATTTCATATATAGAAATATTTCACGTACAAAGAAATTGAATTTGCACTGTTAAATTTGTAGCAATTGTTGTTGAAGTTTTTTTCATATTCCATTTAAATTTGTAGCTTAATGAATACTAATGAAATACATGAATTATATAGGAACAGTTATTTGAGTATTAGAAAAATAACAGCACACACACACACACACAACCACAGGAAAAAATAACTTGAAATAGCGCATTCTTTGATATAGTAAGTGATTGAAGTGTTTACATAAAGAGAAGTGTTAATGACAAAAACCATCGTCAGAAGTATAAAGAAATATAAAGTTAAATCAGATTTATAGGAAAGTGAATTCTAGCGTAAATGTATCATAGTTGTCAAAAAACGTTGAAATTGATTTTCGGCAAACAATATATGTTATAGATGCCTTAAAATGTTTGAAAAAAATATAGTTATTATTCCCGTTTTCTTATGAAGTAACCTACATTTTCTTGATAGAGAAACTTATAACTTTCATAAAAGAATACATAAGAATTCGAAAAATTTCTGTTAAGAGTTTATGATAAAATTTTTACAATAAAAGCCAATTCTGCATTTTCGAGGTATAAATAGATATTAAGACACATACTACTTTTACCGCAACTTGTAATCACTGAGTAGTTTGTCATTCAATGTGGTTTTCCATTTAAATGAGGAATCTGAGCAATTCCTCGTTTGCAATAAAACGATCTTGTTATTTTCCATGTAATAATTACGACTATGAAGATAAATTTCTAAAATACTGAATGTAAATAAACTCGACCAGAGAATCTTTTAGTAGAAAACATTGAATATCATTATATTTTTTATTCCCCGAAGTATGAATGAAATTTTTTTATTAATGATATAATAGTCGTTATATATTTTTGAGTTGTTGAAAAAAACTCCTTATCACTAATTTTGAAGATCAATATGTATTTAATCATATGAAATAAATGTGAGAAAAGAAGACAACTGTTAAATTATTAAGAGCAAATTAGAATTATACCTACGTTCTAAGAACAAAAAAATTTAGTGGATAATTAAAGGAGAAAAAGTAAATGATGAAAAAAATATTCGATATCTTCTACTAATAATTAGTTATAATGCTGCTTCTTTTTCCTAAATGGTTAAGTTATTAATTATTAACGTCACTCTAAGAAGCAACACGAGAGCAATTGGTGACGATTTTCGTAATCTGAGCCATGATCAAGTGACTATACCAGTGCATATCAAACTTTCAATACTCGCGTCCCAATATTCAATCATCATTTTCATCGCGCCCCACTCCATACAATAACGTATTCAATTCAATAATATTATACTTTTACATTAAAGCTACTGCACGATTTTAACCTCTTATGTGCCACCGACGTATATAAACGTATTGCTCAGCCAAATCATTAATCTTCTGGACGTATAAATACGTCTTTCCGAAATACGATCTTTTCTGTGCACTGCTATCCATAAACTTATTCCTAAGGCTTTGGAACACAATAAAAGGACCTTGACAGTCTTTGCAAAGGATTTACTTATTTCAGAGGATTTTGCTTATTTATTCTTTTTCTCCTCCTCCCCCAAAAACATCAAAATACGCGCGTCTACGTGGAAAACCGCGGCATTGAGGACCGAACCGCGTAACTTTTAATCGGCAGTTAAGTAATTAATTATAAATCGTACAAATCATCAAGATTAGTGTTAATACAAGCCCGTGGGGGTCCCTGCTAATTATCAAACTTGTTCTTAGTAATGTTAAATTAATAATAAAATACATTGTGTAGTACAAATACTTTTATAAGTGTATTATATCAGTGTAAATGTGTATTTTATATTTTATTATGTCAGAAAGTATTTTGTTTGCTTACTTTCAGTAAATTAATAATGTTTTGAATAATCTTTAGTTTTCAACTTTTCAATATGCTCGTATCCCCCTTGTAGAGGTATCACGCCCCTCCAGTGGGGCGTGCCCCACAATTTGAGAAACGCTGGACTGTACCACAGCTAATTCCCCCAAACTTCCGCACCAAGCCAACGCGAGAATTTCCAGCTATGACGGATTTAACACTCATCAGCCAATCTACATAGCGAGTCTTTGATTTCATAGCCAGGACTTGAAGCCAGTTCTATTTAATAAAAAAAATTGTGAAGATTATGCAAGTTAAGTCTTAATCATAAACTCTTGTTATTTGATACACACAAATGTGTTCATAAAAAAGAAACACATAAGATATTTGATCGTGATTAAAAGTTAGGAAGTGCATCATCAATAACCCTTACGTTTCTTCAAAGTTAAACATCATTAAACACTATATCAATCGAATATCACAGGATATCGAATATCACAAGAAGTTGTGAGAATATTTTGTATAAACACTGAAATAATTACACTTATTTTATATTTACTGTAAACGACGTTGAATATGTAATTTAAATATATATTTATGCGTGCGCGCGCGTGTGTGTGCGCGTATATATATATATATATATATATATATATATGTGTGTGTGTGTGTGTGTGTGTGTAAGGAAGTTAAACAATAATCTAAGGTATCCTACTGCGTTCGGAACCATGATTTTGCAAAAGCGTACAAACGAATATATTTTTAAATATATTCACTTAGATTAGAATATTCATATAAAATTGCTTTAAGAATATTACAACAATAAAAAAACTATTTAACGTTAGAAAGATTGAAACTTAGTATATACCTAATATACCTATATTGCCCCAAAGCGGTCAAAATGACTGTCTTGTGAAAGAATGATTAATGTGTAAAGAAATTTGTTTAAAAGTAATTTTTAATATTTTTATGTATCTAATATTATTTACAGTCATATAAGAAATTATTAGCAATAAAAAATGCACTTCCCTTGGAAAAAATATATTCTAAAAAATTCTAAGAAAATGTGCACTATATATGAAATTGTTTTTCTGATTGAAATTAAAAAACAGTCAAAATGACTTCCTTGGGCAATCTAGTGTTAAATGCAATATTTTGACAAAAAAGAACTTTGACTTATTTATTTTCAGAACATTCTCCTTTTACGAAAAATGCTTCTGTAATAATAATATTTTGCTTATATATAGCTAGCACTTCTCCAGAAAGCCTGAAATAGGATTTTGGAAAAAATCACATTATTTTCACAGTTACTACCAATTGAAATAATTATTGGTGTTTTTTCGTTGAAATTTCTCCCCTCTGATGTATTAATATATATGGATATATATATATATAAAATCCACTCTTCTCTTACTTAAATATTTCAAACATCCTAGTTCAGGCTCTGTACAGATGTCTGAGCTATATATAGGCAAAATATTATAATTATGGAAGAACTTTCCATATAAAAAGATATTGTTTTGAAAATGTGTAATTCTATGTTCATTTTCTGCCCAAGTATTGCATTTAAGTAACTTTTTATTGTAATAATATTCTAAAAACAATTTTATACGTTTATTATAATCTAAGTGACAATAAAATTTAAAAAATATCCGTTTAAATGCTTTTGCAATATCAAGGTTCCGAACGTTGTCGGATACCTTAAGTGACATATTAATCAAAGTTTGATAAATTCTTTATGATACGTTTAAATAAATATAATCATATCAAATTGAAATACGATAAAATATAGTTCTTGAAACTCGGGTAATTTGATTTTAATATCTTTAATTCCTAGTATGATGATGAAAAATAGTGATAAAATTCTTAAATAATTGCTTTTAAAGCTATTTGGCAATTCTCTAGAGGTACATGGAACCTTCAGCAGAAATGTAAAGAATGTTTTATATCCATCAACTCTTTCAATTGGAACTAACTGTATCACCAATATCCGTTAGGCATATGAATTGGAGGGTAATATTTATTACATGCTAAGGATTTAGCAAGGATGTGATGTTTCACATAAACTTCACTGATGATGCATGTCAAATTCCCTGATTACCATAAGTTTAGTATAGCATAACAATTGAATATGTGAGATAATAAAGATTCCGTTTCCGATGTCATTGTCTGAGATACGATTTTTTCAAAAAATTTGATTTCCTTATGCTTTTTTTATTATGCGATAATCTATAAAGTTTTGGCTTTCTACAATTTCAACAAATTTGTACTTTAATTATTTTTTTAAAAAAATAATTTTTACATGCTAATTACAAAAAAAAGCAAGTATATTTTTATTCCATTTACGGGTAAAAAACATTTTGAGATGTAGGTACATCTATTTTACAAGAATTATAGTATAGTATTTTGTACATTTATTTTACAAGTATTATAGGTACAACTAGTTTACAAGCATTACAAACCAATCCAGCAAATAATGCAAGGTATTAATCGTTGCTCTGAACGTTTGAATCTTAAAAATGAGCCTCAATGTTATATTTATTGGTCCTTCTACGAATTCAAATCATAAAATGTTACATAACTCTGTAATTTGGAGTCGTTTTTAATTTAGAAAGAAAGAACCGATTTCACCTTGTCGGTAAATAGTGTAATTAATGCCTCCTCCCTGATCTTCTAACAAACCAAGAACCTAAACACAGAAATTTTATTATCAATAAAATGTTATATAATCATGATACATTTTTCGTCTGGGCTTTTTCAGTAGTTTCAATTAAAAAATTATGTATTCGAAACGTTATATTCTGAAAAATTGGTATGTTTTTGAACGGTCGTGTAATGCAATACATGTCAATATTGAACGGCCTATAAAAATATATCAATACTTTATTAGAACTAAATAAAATTACTAATATGGATAATAAATGCCTAAATTATTGAAATACTTAATATTTCCTCAGATCACCACTGATTTTTACGATGAAAGTGGTATTTTTCAAAATTTGATTACTCTTATTAAATATATCTCCCATACTGCAACCCATAATACCCATAGACTGCAACTTCTTTAGTTTTTATTTCATTGTAATTTGTGGGGGTCTATCGTATTATGATTTAGAAAGTTTTTAGGCTGGATGAAATTTATATAGGGAGACTATGCCGGCTACCACTAAAAATTTCATTTTTTAAAAATATAATTTGCTTTTTTTTTCTTTCTGAGCATCATAAAAAGTGATAATTAAGTAGCCTTTATTATAAGAAATATGCTTTTTTTAAAGCTACATGTTTTTGTTGTGGCCATCCGCTGATGGACGTTAGATCTGCCAAGGCTAAAGGTTTTTCGTTAGCGCGGTGTGGAAGTTTGGAGAATGTGGTGCCAGCTCAGGTGTCATCCCCGTCACTTGACTGTTGTTCAGAATTACTAAGTCCATCGTTAAAATCCCTCATGCTTCTTCTGAGTGTGTCATTAATAAGCAATTAATCAATTCATCCATCCAAACTTTTATTGCATTTATATGATTTTCCGTTATAATTACGTTTCGTAAGTTCCAGATCCTAATAGTTTAATAATATATTTGGAATATATAGGACGTAATAGGGCTTCACAATCTGCATAGAACGGTTCTAGGCTATACCAGTTCAACCTGCGTAATGTTCATATTTTTAGGTGCTTTTATGATGTACACACAAATATTTTCAAAAAGATTATAATAAATGAGTGGTTATGAGATTATTGCGTGCAGTAGTTCTAAATTCCTCCACTTAACAAAACATGTCCTGCATCAGATGTCAATGAAATAGGTATACTGTAAAAGATTTTCAAAGCTTATATCAACTGTAAGTTCCTAAAACATTGTTGAAAAGTTTTATCCAAGACAGTCTTAAACAATGGAAAATTATCCGAGAATAACCTCCAGAAAAAGAGCAAAGTATTTTAGGGTATTCTTTACTTTTTTATATAGTTGTATGCATAAAAAGAAATTCAAATTTACTTATTTAAAAACTATCGACTTGCTTGGTTAAAGTAATTCCTACAGAAATTTTTGAAAAAAATCTTTCGTGTTTATTTATACAAATGTATAGATTATGTTTCTCACTGTCCCGTAAAAATTAATCCTCGATGAAAAGCAGAGAATTTTCTATTCTCTCATCATCTCAAAGTTCAGTTACCGCAGAGAACACAGCTATTGTTATTTTGTGCATTTTATTTAGACGCATCTTCTACTAAGACTATTTCATATTCAGCTAAGATTGTTTCATATTCGGTTATATTCCATACAAATTTTTTTGGCGGTAGGTTAAAGAATACTAATCTTTTAATCCTTGAATATAAGAACAATAATAATTTATTAACAACAGTACAAATCTCCAAATAGTAAGCTTCGTATTTGTGTTCAGAGAGGAAAATAGTTTGAACAGATTAATTAAAATATGAAAATCCTACACAATAACAATCATTAAATTCTGATTCTTTGTTTATTCCATTTCTCTTTCTCTCCTTCCCTTTGACTTCCATTCATCGTATTCGTCATTGTAATGGAATTACAGCATGGTACAATGACTTTTACAACGATATGGTTAGTATGCTTTAATTTATTTCATTTTATGCCAGTTGTAAGTTTTCCCATATTTCATAGACTCTTGTATACATTCCAATCAATGTAGAACTGTTGAAATGAATACCATAATGCCACAGACAATTAAATCTCCATATTTTATCATTTTCTTCATTTTAGAATCAATTGAAATTTCAGATTACCAAAAATGAAACTCTACATACATCTAAATGTTATTTATTCATAAAAATACCTTTTTAAGAAGCAGTTTAGAATGCTTGAAGTAATTTATTGGTAACTGAAATTCATGCTTTGGTTTGATTTTTTTATTAGTGTCACATTTTGAAGCTGCACGTAGGTTACTGGTAGCGGGCCTCATAATTTTGAAACTTAATCAAGTAACGAGGATGGTGCTTGAGCTGATAGACGATCTCCAAACTTGCATACTATACCAACGTGAGGACTTATATTGTCGGTAGATTCAACGTGCATTAGCCCCTCTATACAGCTGGTCTTCAATTACACCAGGGCATGAACACATGATTCTATACAACGCCGGCCGTAAATTTGTGACCATGAGCACTTGGTTACCGTGGCGATACTTAAGTTCCTGATTATGGGTATTATTTACACATTTATGTCCAGCACAATTAAATTTTGTAAGCTTTTACAACAAAATTAATGCAGATATTCAATTAATTTTCTAATTATATATCTGAAATTTAATTTAGTATGATTTAATATCATACTAGAACTACACGAGAACTATTTATCTCGGCAGTGTTATTTTGAACCATAATAGTGATGGGGACGTCACCTAAGATGATACTTCCCACTCACACCATGCTGCATTATTATGTAAGGATACAAATGCCCATTTAAGCTTTAAAGTCCCCGTTATTCCTTTCAACAATCTTTGGGGGAGAGAGGGATCAAGACTTACACCCAAAATTCGGTTTGGAAGTAGTCGATCACGAAGCTCATGACCGTGATCACTATGCCACCGATACCCTTTCATAACTCAGATAGCCTGATGAAGACGTTTACATTCATTAAATTCCGTACTACCATCAATTTTTTACCGAAAGAATCGTGGAAAATACTGTGTACCGTAAAACTTATTTTTTCCTTGCCTCGCTGTTTGCTTTTTGTGGGATTCTTTTTCAGATTTGACATCCCATAGCAATCATTTGATAATCTGCAAACCATTTTGACTCATGATGAATTTGATTATTACATCGGGATGTCAAAAATACATTTTGTCTTGTTTGCACACAATTTTCTCCTGAATACAATCGTATGGTTTCGGAATGCATAAAAACTGCAAGATCACCTACAAACAACAATTTCCTCTGAGAATTTCTAGCCTTAGCAATAAGTTGTTGAAAATTAATATGGAATCATGAAGAGATTTCAGAAGGCTACAAGTTCACTTTATTGTTTAGTCCCCCAATAAAAAGAAGAAGGTTGAATACAACAGCGTGAAAATAATAGGGTTTCCACCGAAGTCTATGTGAAATAAATTGACTTACTCAAAATTAGTTTTTCCTCGCGTCGCTGCCTCGAGGAAATTGAACTGTCGCCACTTTTTTTTCTTATAGTG
Source organism: Trichonephila clavipes (assembly GCA_019973935.1). Lineage (NCBI taxonomy): Eukaryota > Metazoa > Arthropoda > Arachnida > Araneae > Nephilidae > Trichonephila > Trichonephila clavipes. The sequence continues at coordinate 33,976 of BMAU01000002.1, read as the reverse complement.
GGGCGAACAACAATGTGATTTTTAACAACTGCCGGGGGAGAAAATAAGTAGGCCGGCTGCTTACATAACTGTTCAATGTTCTCTCTATTGAAATCGAAAGAAGGGTGATTCAGGATAACCTTGAAAAATACCACAAGAACCACCAATAGTTATTCCTTTCCAAAGTTTGAAGTCAATCTAGCCGCAAGCTTTTAATGATTGTTATTATTTCTACATAACATGTCTCAGCTGCTATGCACTAACAATCGTCGCACGCAATTCAAGCATCGCGGCTATCTTGGGTCGTGTTATGGCATTTTGAGACTGAAAAGAACCGGTCACCCTATCCTTTGTGTACTTCCTATGCATTCAAATTGATTAATTATGAAGGATGACAGTAAACTCTAGCCGTTATTCAGACCCTTGAGAGAAGGTAGAGTTCATTGAAGAAAACTTATGACAGGTCGTCAGATACCGAGATGTCGCATGAAAAATTTCAATGACACATAATTATTAATTTTTATTTATTTTATGGTTGTTTAAACTAAAGGAGATTTTCCGGCAAAATGATGTTGTTTTTGTCAAATACAAAATAAACATTTTTTTTTACCGATAAGGACAATGAGTTTGTTTTTGATGTTCGTAAAAGAAAAATTACCAGGCTTCAAAAATGAGTTAGATTGACGGCATTCGGAAATTAAACAGAAGCATTTTTTGTGAAAGAAATTGATTTTATCCTATACAGAAAACTAATAACTCAGCATATTAAGTTCGAAATATTTTCTCAACAAAGTTAAGCACAGCAACACAGCACCTTGAATGCATTTTTAAAAGTGAAGAATGATAAATTTTTGTAAGCATTTTTTTTCAATTATTTATATGTCTTATTTAAAAATTAAAATCAATTTGTGACTTAGGAATAATTATAGTCCTGAGCTACGTTATACTTGAATGCTGTAAGCTAATTTATATAATATTTTATACTTAAATTACTTTCTTTTTTAATTCGAAAGTTCTTACATTGAAGTATTATTTAATCTAGTACAATTTTTTTTATTTTGGTGATAATTTTAATCTGTCCTTTATTTTAATTAAATAATACTAATAGATATATTTTAGGATTATTGGCTTAAGGTTTATGAACTTTTTAAAATCTTCGTAAACCTTTTTTGTGTTTTATAGCTTATGTTTACAATTATTTTACTATAATATTCACCCGTTCTCAAAATGTGTGCAAAAAAGCCGACATAAATTATTCTTGTCATTCCTTGAAAAAAATGCGATGCACAGATGAGATTAAAGTACTTCGTATAATATACGCCATGAAAATTTAGCTTAAATAACACTCGTAAAAGATTCGAGTATTACTTAAAAATCCCACAGAGGTTTAAAATACGAATCTTTTTGTTATTTTAACTATTGGATTCTATTGTTACTTTAGTTAAGTATATAGTATTAATAATTAAAGTGAATAACGTGAGTTCAGTTTAAATATACATACACACATATATTTATACGTGTTTACATATAGGCATCCAAAGCTGTTTTTCAATAATTTATTATATATAAAACCAACTTTCTCTTATAAAATTATTTTTAATGCAACTTAATATTTCCGAAAATAAATTTTGAGTTAACTTTTAAAACAAAAGGAAGAGCATAAAATTACTTTTGCTTCAAGTCAGTTAACCACATATAAATCAAGATACATTCGGTCAAGTTCAAAATTACCTCATTATTCAACTAATTATTTTTAAGCATTCTCACTTCTTTAAAAGATTCCAAAACACATGCTTCGTTTGGAGCTATTACTTACTGATACGTATATTGTATAACAAAAAGGAATGATATATTCTAAAAACACATGTTCTTTGCTGAGCTTTGTGGTTTCATCTTTACCATTGAATGCGATTAAAACTAATTTAAGAGGCAAATGAAACAATTCGAATGTTATCTATTCTTAATCTCTTGACCAACATCTAGAAAATTAGTTTGAATGTAGTTGCCTAAGGCAACTCTGAAACTTACCTGTCTGTAAGGCAGCCGAAAAAAAGTTGGCCGAGGATAGACCCAACCCAGTAGAAGGTATGGACAACGTAGACTCGCCATGCATTTTCACATACCCAGTCATTCTGAAAGTACAAACCATTAAAAATTATTCATTTGTTGCTCACAACAATAAAACATACATAAAAACTAGTTCTGAATAACCTCAATCAAAAGTTAAAAGCTATGATTCCCCTTTTTTGATTGGGTGTGGTAGATCTATCTCTTAACTTATCTCTGAGCAAGGCTCATCATTAACGGAATCGGATCACGAGCGGTTAACGACATTTAAGAAAACATTTTCATCTTCAGATTCTTTCGTGATCGCTCACTTGATTAGAGTGAAAGCCACCCTGGTTTCTTAAATGCTTTTTGCACGTTCAAAGCGTGATGCTGACAAACAAACGTTGCCCCACATCGTGAAAAAGTTTTCGGGTAGCAACAAGTTCATTTTCAGCTTTTCTCTTAAAAAACTTTTTTCTGTTAACACATCCTGTTAACACGAATTACTAAGTACGTGAAAATTAAGAATTAAGAAACTTTTTTCAGTTAACACATCCTATTAACACGAACTACTAAGTACGTGAAAGTTAAGAATTAAGATGTAACCGATTACATTAAATATTTTTTATATAACAGAACAGAAAAAAATATTTATGGGGTTGGGATATTAATAATATGTATAAAATAGTATTTTTCAGAAGATTTGGCTGAAACGAAATTCTTATATTGTTTTACTACTTTCAATGAATTCAGAAAGGATTGCGATAAATATGGGTATATGCGCAGTTTTTGATTAAAGTACTTAAACCCTTATATAAGAGTTTTCCAAAATCCCGTACATTTACATCCATTCAAACAGAACTGAGATTCTTCTATTGTACAGAAACTCAAATTCACTTAATTCTGTAATAAAAACGAAAATTGACCCTAAAGATTGATTTGAGGGATTACTTATGTGAAGTAATTAATTAAAAGGTATTTTTTACTAATCTTTTTTTTCATTTTGTATTGAAATGAATACCTTTCAAATACCTTAAGATATCCGACTACGCTCGGAACCGTGATTTTTCAAAGCGTATAAATGGATAATATTTATAATATTTAGTGTCACTTATGCTTCTATTATAATAATATTTTGCCTGTATATAGCTCAGACCTCTGTACAGAGGCTCAACTAGAATTTTTGAAATATATAACTTAGAAGTGGATTTATCCTTGTTTTACGACAACAGAGGGAAGAAATTTTAAGAAAAAAACGCCTATAATTGTTTTTATTGGTTGTAACTCTGAAAATAATGTGAATTTTTCAAAAATCATAGTTGAACCTTTGTAAAGAGATTTGAGCTATATACAGGCAAAATATTATTATAATAGAAGCATTTTTCACAAAAGGAGAACGTTTTGAAGAAAGGTTACTCTAAGTTAATTTTTTGACGAAATATTGTATTTAAATAATTTTTTTTATCGAAATGTCTTTAAAATAATTTTATACATGTATTCTAATTTAAGTCACTCTAAATATCGCGAAAATTATCTATTTATGTGCTTTTTTAAACTCACGGTTCCGAATGCAGTCGGATACCTTAACAGCATATACTTAATGCACCAAAAAAAATAATAATACTAATAAACATACTATGTGGATTTTTAATTTTATCTCATTTTTCCTTTCTATTTATAAATATTTAAGTACTTAAATGCTCGTTTATCATTAATAATTTTTTTTAAAAAAATAAGAGATTCCTTGTTATTTTCTCTCAAGTTTTAAAGAAGGGCAATGAAAATAATTATTAGAGTTTAATTCTTCAATTGGTTTCTAATAATGAAATTTGCTTGCATGTAGAGATTGAAAGGGGGGGGGATAAGCAATGCTTTGCTTATCATTAGAACTTTATTAGACATAGAAAAAATTAGAGATTTATTATACATAGAAACTTAGGAAAAAATTAAGTAAGAAGTTATAATGATGAAATATTTAAAAAGAAATACTTTTAAGTGAAATTATTTCTGAAATAAGTCACAAAAAGTTTTGAATAATGCCTGATAATTTCATCTCAAATATTATTTATGAATCTTTACTCATCCTATTTGTTAATAGTAAAAGGTCTAAAATGCTTCTATGCTAGATTTCTAGTGTTGCTGTTATCACGATTAAACATTTATTTGCGATTGTGTTGCTAATTTAATTAGCCTGCACTTTCTTTTCACAGTTGTTTTTGAATTAACTTTTTATATTAAAGCAAAATTTAATAGTGTAGTTGATTAAACACGGAAAAATTTCATTGTTTTCTAAATAAATTTTCCTGACGAAAATTTTACTATCAAATAATTCTAATATTATATAAAATTTTTAATGGCTAAAATTAAAAATTAATTATGCTTGTCACTTAAACTTTGGGCAGTTAAATAAATAGGCAACATCTAATGATAAAATCATCAAAAAAATGTTGTTACTACCCGATTGAGGAAAGATATTAAAGAAGTTTAAGGTAAATATATATATGAGTCATCAAATTTCTTTCATTACAGCTTAATGTCTGTGAGAATAAAAAACAAAAAAAAATCTCCGTCTTGATACATACAGTGTTATTATGTAAGCAATTTTCATCAAATTCGCTTACAAAATTTTATATTCAATATGAGTAACCACAAAAAGTACATTAAAAGTATAATAAGTTTAAAAGACGAACATATTCTTTTAAAAATGAAAAGTACAATTATTTTTTTAAAATAAATTGTTTCGATTGAAATGATAAATCTGATTACTGCAGTATCTAATATTTAAAAATTCTTGTACAATTATTCAAAACTAATACACACAAAAATTCTCAGTTATATCTAAAAATTAATATTCTTTATATAATTCTATTATAAAAATCTCGTGTAATTACACTCAAATAGACTTTCTAGAACAACTTTCCTTACCATGCTCCTCACCAATGCCGGTAGTGAAATGAAAAACTTCTATTAAATTTTCCTCAACGTATCAATTTTTTTCAACTCTTCTACATCGATCACGTACTAGTCTTTTGATTGCGTCAAAAATAGCATTTACAAAACACACCTATACATCAGTTTAAAATCTACTAAAGAAACTACTCTTCAATTATATGAATATTTTGCTTAAACATAGCGTGACGGCTTTTTAGACAACTCTATCATCTCTATGAAACATCTAACTAGTTTTCTTTTGAAATGAACGGTTAGTTGAAAACGCCTGTTGAAATCGATAATTAGATATTGAATAAGTTTGTTGTAACTGTCCATTTAAAAGTGATATGGATATTTAATTTGTAGAATTACAACCGTCTTTCTTGTTAGTAAGGATACGGTTCTCTTTCCCAGTTCTTTTTTTTAGCTGAAATTTTCGAATTTAAATAACAGTGTAATTCGAAATGTATACATATAATCAATTTCTTTAATAGCCATAATTTTGAAAGTGATGTGGGGAAAAAGTCTAAAGCAATTAATCATCGTTTTCATATTCATTTTTAATGTGTGTGTGTGCATCATATAACAACTTTAATAGTTTATGACATTTATGTGCTATTGAAGTTGTATTCGAGAACTATAGCATACAAATATGTCACTGATAGAAGTAGTAATTATAGACACCGAAATTGTACTCAGAACAAAAATCTGTTCTGAAGATGATTATCTAGGATGAGTATAGTATATCTGTTAGAAGAAAAACTGTATTTGAATTCTTTTGTATTATCGTGTCATAATATGTATTATCGTGTCATAATATGTATTATCTCATCTCTTAATGAATATCAGTTATATAAGATATTCAATGTAAATGATCTCGTATTTTTCTTATTATGCAGAAAAATAATCTAACACGAAATTTTGGGGACTGAAATATTTTTTCGTGTTAAAGGATACTGCAGAAATAATAATAATAATAATTCAACAAAATTAAGTTTGTTTTAGTACATTTTATTTACATATGTATGTATATGAGCATGTATTTAATAAAAATCCATGAAACAAAAACATTCACAAGACCTTAATGAAGCCTGATACAAAACTTTCAAGTTTTTTGGAAAACAAAACATTTATTGAATTTTTAAAAATAGTCTGATGTTATTTTGCATTATTTCTTAGTATCAAATTGTTAACAAATTGTTCGATGTCGTTCATTCTGTTATTCATTTCACCATTCAAATGTGCTTCTTAAAAACTGCGCGTACTTTTCATGATGTTCCTCATTTCGAATGACGGGGGAAACAGGAGCTGCATTACTCATTTCATTTTCATTGTTGGAACCTTTCAAATATTTTTTGAACTTTTATCAAACTCCAAAATGCTTTTGTCTGCCATAAGAAAATTGGGGCTGCACATAAATTATCATCATCTATTGCAACAAATTCTTCCGATGATACGGTAGAACAATATATTTTCGTGTTAAAGGGTTTTGGGAAAAAAAACATATGTCAAGAAAATTAAGCTTATTATAGTTTATTTTACTCACATAGATAAGTATGTATGCATATATTCAACAAAAATCAATGAAACAAAAACATTCACAAGAACATAAAGAATTTTATACAAGACTTTCAAATTTTTTGAAAAACAAAACATTTGTTGAGTTATTTGGAAAATAGTCTGATATTTTCTTTGTATTGCTTTTTAGCATCAAATTGTCAACAAATCGATATCATCCATTTTGTTATTCATTTCACCATTGGAAGGTGCGTCTAAATAACTATGCATACTTTTTTCATGACTTTCATGAAGATGTGGGGTATAGGAACAGCATTATTCGTTTCATTTTCATCGTCGGAATCTGCATCAATGATATTTTTTGAGCTTTGAACCAATTCCAAAATGTCTTTCTCTACCATAATTGGGGCTGTACATACATTATCATCATCTACTGTAATGAATTCTTCCGGTAATACAATAGAACAATTTATCCCGGCCGGTGTTTTTCGAATTTTGTTCATTTCCTGAAGGGAAATCTTTTCGTGTTAAGGGAAAAAACGGATGAAAATACATAGTAGTTTGTCAGAACTATTATATTATTTCGTGTTAACCGATATTTCATCTTAAGGTATCCAACTACGTGCGACAACTTTTTTTTGAAAAAGTGGAGATATGGTGATTTTTTTGTGATTTTTAGATTTATTTAGTATATTTTAAGGAAAAAAAATCGTAAAATTGAAAACGGAAAAAAAATTAATGGTGAAATTGTACAAAAAATTACATAAACGGAGCTCGCTCTGTACAAATATTTTTTGAACAAATTCTCGATTTTTGAATTTTAATGTGTTACTTTGTTATTCGTGTTTGAAATTACCTTCAGGATAATAGATAGTATAATTTTTACAAAAACTAGAGCACTCTATCTTAATGGCTGTATGAAATTGCTTAAAAAAACAGTGATTATATTTATATAAAGGAGTGTAAATTTTGAAATAAAACAGTGATTGATAAATCTGAAGGTCAAAACACTTGTACTGTTATACAAAACATTCACAAAAAATTTCAGCAAATTATTTTCAAAACGTTTTGAGCAATCACTGTCCCCGTTTGAGTTTTTCGAAAAAAACACATTTCGAGTAAAACGCATTTTCAAGTTTAACATATTGTGTAAAGTTATGGCATCTTCTTTTATTAAAACACTTGTAGTTTTTGTTCTGGTGAGTGGAAAACAAAAAACTTGGTATTTTTATTAAGCTAATAAAGGGTCTATAAAATAAAAACATAAAAAATTTTTGTCAATTTTTGAAAAAAAAAATCATGATTTTAGGGTTTTCGGATACTTTAAGCATTTTCGCGTTAAACGTATTTCACTATATTATAAAAGACACAAGAACAGAATCCTTATGAAGATTTAAAATAAGTCATAACAGGATTTTTATTGCAAAAATATAATTGGGAAAGATCTTATGCGTCGATAACTATTAAAAAAAATTGTCCTTTTTATAGAAGAAAAAGGATATTAATTTTCAAACAACGTTCTGCAATAACATTGAGACAAGTAATCCACAAATCACAATACTCTAATTTAATCATAAACATTCATTTACCAATCTTACAGAGACGAATCCAATAGTTCAACGAACGAAATCATTACTCTGTTCTGTGCGTGATCAACGTCTCTCACGACATTCTTCTAATTCCTCTTCATAAATGAGGGAAACTGATAAAAGCATGTTTTTCGCATTTTTCTTCTTTAGTGAGAATGCGTTCATAACATGACCACTTTATGAGAAATTCCGAAGGTTTGCAATTATCTTTACAGGTATTGAAACTCATATTTTATGAAGAGTTCTTAATATAATAGAGTAAATATTTATCTTTACATAACTCTCTAACACACATGCATAATAATAGGAATTTTCACAAGAAAGTTTGGGGGGGGGGATTTGAATACGGATGAATTAGCTTTGTTATATAATTCTTGATATTATTTTCATTTATTTAAAAATTCGTAGAGTGAAGTATAAAAATTTTGTTACAGTAAAAATTATATCTTAATTACTTTTAAGATATCCGTTTACATTCGGAACCGTGATCTCGCAAAAGCGCATAAATGGATAATTTTCATAATATTTAGTGTCTCTTAGATTAGAATATATGCATAAAATTGTTTTCGGACATTTTGACAAAAAAATTTATTTAAATACAATATTTTGGCAAAATATTAACTTAGAGTAAACATTTTTCAAAACGTTCTCCTTTTGTGTGAAAAATACTTCTATTATTATAATATTTTTTGCCTGTATATAGCTCACACCTCTGTTCAGAGGCTCAACTAGAATTTTTGAAATATATATAACTGAGAAGTGGGTTTATTCATATTTTATGACAACAGAGGGGAGCAATTTTAAGAAAAAAAACGCCAATAATTATTTCAATTGGTGGTAACTCTGAAAATAATGAGAATTTTTCAAAAATTCTTGTTGTGCCTCTGTAGAGAGGGCTGAGCTATACACAGGCAAAATATTATTATAATAGAACCATTTTTCACAAAAGGAGAACATTTAGAAAAAAGATTATTATAAGATAATTTTTTGCCAAAATATTATATTTAAATAAATGTTTTTTTGTCAAAATGTCCTTAAAACAATTTTATGCATGTATTCTAATCTGAGTGACACTAAATATCATGAAAATTATCTATTTATGCGCTTTTTTAAAATCACGGTTCCGAACGTAGTCGGATACCTTAGCTATATGAAAAACACAAACAAACAAAATTTCAAATCTTCAAAAGCTTTGTAATTATTCCTTTATTATAGGAAAAGTGTGCAACTTTTGAATTTATTGAAATCAATTAATGAAGAAGGCATTTTTTTTTATCAAAATGATGCCCGTTGACCATAATAGATTCCAATCGTTTTTCTTTCTTGTGAAATAATCACATATTTTTTAAAGTTATTTTTCGTGTCTTTTGCGGAAGCTTTATATATCGCGTTATAGGCGTACTTGGGAATTCAATCTTACTGGTACTATATAATATCCTTATTCCTCACTACTATATATACTATAATTGTACTCTATGTTATAATTGTTTTCAAAGCTTCTCTGTTCCAGATTTCTCATTCATCGTATCTAACACATTAATCCTATTATACTACTCTTAGGTCTAAGAAATTTGAGGAAGTTCAGATTTTCTTGAAAAACTCTAGTTTTTGAGCTCTCGAGAGTTTCTCTGGCTTCAGTTTTTGAAAATGTCTTTTATTTAAATCGATCATAAAAAGAAACACTTAAGGAGATAGCATTTTCTGAATTTATAGATATGCTGTCTGTGCTATTAACACCACCATTGTAAGCAATATATAATGATACAAAATTGACTTTTAGTTTAGTATTTAGAATTGAAGATATATTTTTTCTCATCAATGTGTATGTGTAAATGAAAAAATATTAAAATCTATATCTTAAAATCCTTTATCATTTAATGTTTTGGGGAAATTAAATTAAATTTTTGTAAATTTTCACCAACAGAAATTAAAAGAAATTGTATACAACATCCATACATAAAAGATTAATAAGAATTAGTGAAACTGCTTTCTTGACATCTTGTGATTTAAAATGTATTAAATCTTTAGAGGTTAATATTTTGAATAAAGAAAGTTATATGAGAAAAGTTGACAGTAGATACAATTATTCTAATTTTTAGGGTTAGCAATCGTAAAGTCTTTTTGACAGTCCTGCTTTAAATTATGCCTTGCTTGTTGATTCATATTCAAGAAAGCAAAATGTTATTCTTATGAGAGTGTATAAAAATATAAAAATATCGGTAAAATATTCAGAAGACACGGTATACTTTAAACAAGAAATGATGAATAAAATTCTATACTCTTAAAACATTTGCATGAATCTTACTCAGACATTAAAAAATTTAAGAAACAATAAAGAGACGGAGAGCATTCGGAACGAAATAATTCTTAAATATTCAGAAGAACCTCGTTTATTTTAACAGACTAACAATATAAAGTTACACCAAGAATAAGTGTCAAATTTATTTTTAGGATAAATAAGTGATTAGAAATAGGAATATCACATCCAAGAAGTTTGCATAAATCGTTTTTGTGCAACGAAAGGCGTGTATTGAATAGTAGAAAAATCAGAATGACAGAGAAAAATAACATACAAACCGTTGTAAGAATACCAAACAAGATCTGGTACGAGAAAATAGTTTTTAATAAAAGAAAATAAGACTTGACAAATAAATGATAAGCTTATGATCAGATAAGGGAATGGAATTTTTTCCAGAGATAGTAATGGAAGGAAAGTTCTTTACAAATCGGAACGAAGCCAGCTGTGTACAAATCACGTTATTATTCATCATATTTTAAAGGATTTAGTATAAAGAAATGTCACCGTGGTGTGTTCAAGGAGTTAAATTTAGCGACTAGACGTTATATTTATGATAGAGATATCAGGAAGGGCACGTACATCAGGTAAAACAAGTTAAGTGCATTCGCCCAAAGCCGTAGGAGAGTTCCCATACTAGTATTCGTTAACAGCATAAGTAATAGAGAAGAGACGAAAAAAAAGAGAATAATTTTATCATCTTGAAGTACCGGAAAAATAACAAACTTTTCGAACGCGTCAGTTTTAAGAGAATAGGAAAATTGTAAAAATTCATGCGATATCACAAGATCTGTAGTGAAATAATAAAGGTATGATAAGGAACTATAAATAGGATTGGTCATCCCACACACTTTCATCTGTTACATGATTTTTTGCTTAGTTTTTCAAACACATTTTTGCTTAATATTATTTTCAATGCAATGATGAAATTTTTACACAAGTGTGTGTGTGTGCCTCATTTTCTTTCTGCTATTAAATTACAGTAATTATATATACATATATTGCTTAATAGTTAGCTCATATTCATGTAAGATTTTATCTTGTTTTTTCCTAAAAAAAGTAATTTCTCAATATTCATCTCTATATGAGAAGCATTTCTACTCTCACTATTCATTCATTCATTTTATTTTACTGTCTAGTGTTCCATACACGGATATATAGATATAGGCGTAATTTTTCAACATGTTTCTGTTTTTTCTATTATGTCGAAAATTTTTGCTGTACGTGGAAGATGGGTCCATAAAATATTGCTTAATTATAAATCACTGGCTTACTTCAGCGACAGCTTTAGAAATCATAACAGGTCCATATTTTAGTCCAAAGGACTCTTTCGGTATTTTCAATTTTAATAGCTATACACCTCTGTTTCTTGTATTGTCTGTTTTGATCCAATTTAGTACAATATTCTTTTGCACCATTTATTTTCTTGATAACTTAAAATCCAATTTCATTTTTTCTTAGCCTTGTAGGAAGTACAATTTTGTTTCTTATTATTTTATTTTATTGCATATATATATGTATGCATACATATATATGATTCTTAATGCTTAACATTCATGTCATTTTTCAATTGTTCAGGTAGTTGTTCCTTTGAGTATACAGTAAACATAATAATTAATAATAATAGTAATAATGAGATAATTTAATGCGTTATATACAAACTCATAAATAAATATATTCAGAGGTGAAAAATACCTGCATACATTTTAGCATCGACACGGGAATCTTAATAACCCTACAAAAGACTTTTTTTTGTATATTTCTCCTTGTTTCGTCTATAACTCGACTCATAAAAAATCAGGTATTATCCTTACTTCGTTCTTTAATTCGGAATGTATCTTAGATATAGTCTTTTGTATTTATCTTGTAACTCAAATTTGATAAGGGAATCTATACCTTCTTTTAAAATATCAAAATTAAAGGGAAAAAAGATTTCCCTTATAATTTGTTGCTTCTAACATATTGTTAACTTAGTTTTATAACTTTTTTTTAAACGCAACTATTTGCGTTTAAAAAGACTTTATAAAGTTTTATATGTGATGCAAATTATGAGTTTATGATACTTTATTAATTTTACTTATTGAAGGATGTCATTTATTCATAAATAAATAAATAAATAAATATATGTAATTATTATTTTAAGAATGAAGCAAGGCAGGATAATACAAAACGCACAATCAATTGAACTCAGTTCAGTTGATGAAACAGTTAAGTAAAAAATGGATACCTGGTAAATTAAGTTTAAAATTTAGGCCAAGGACTTAATTTTTGATCTAATTTTATAGTATGTATATTATAGTATGTAATTTAACTGAATCAAGCAGATAATCAGGAAAATTTAATAAAAAGCTATTAAACATGATAATTCAATATAAATGAAAAAAGAAAATTCAGCTTGATAACACACACACATATATCAATTTTTAGCTCAGACTTCATGGTAGTCCACATTGAAATTGGGTTGAAAGGTCTGCATCCTATAAAAATCTGAAAACTCTATCTGGTACTCGAAAACCCTTTCTGTAATTATCATTTTTGATGGGTGGGGACCGTTACCATCTCTCGCCTAGTATCCATGTCAAATCCATTTATCTGATTTGTTCATTAAGAATCCCTTTCCCTCAGGTTGTTACCAATTATCCATTATGCATATGCATATTTTGAGCGACAAACCATATCAAACCGGTATTCCACTTCACGCTAGGTGATTCGCGGCATGTGGCTTGTTATGATGCCAAAGACGATTTGAATGTCCAGAGCAGTACAAGTGTTACAACAATATGAAAAATACAAACTAAAGCAAATATAAAACTGTAAGACTGAATCAATGTATTTCCATAATTTTATTAAATCTAAACTTAACATGGGTGCAGGCACTGAGCATAATTTAATCAGTTTTTTCTTATGAGCCGTTTAATTTGAAAAAAAGGTCATTTATAGAATATTACAACACATTCAAGTTAATTTAGAAATTAAATTTTGTTACCTTCTATACAAGAATAAAGCACAAACAGTGCTTCGCAGAATGAAATTGAACCTTGCTTCTAGCTTGAATTTTGTGTTTACATCTTGAAGTTTATAATCTTTAAGGTTACACGGTACCCCTTTTCAAAAATATTTTTGGAGACAGTTACAGTAAAAATAATTGATGTATTATATTTAGATTATATTATTAAGATGATTCTGTAAGCAAAAAGTCAGTTTGACCAGCCATTTTTTTACAATTTTAAAAAAATTAGGAATTTTTGAAGTTTTTTCAAACTCTTATAAAATACTCAATTTTTAAAATCTTTTAGTAATTTTAAGTTATTTATGATTCTTAGATTATTACAAACAATATTTAGTATGGATTTGAAAATCTATTCCCTTGTTGATTTTTAATAATTATTTTTCTAGAAAAACCTGGAAAAAACACGAAAATTTTTAAAATATCAACTTGAGTATTTTTTAGAAGAATAAGTAGAATTCTCAGCCCTAAATCCATACTAACTTTTATAGAACATACATATGGGAGTATATACAAAAAAAATCAAGGCTCTATCTTGAACAGGAAAAAGGCCTTAGGGATTAGAAAACACTTATACCTTCAAAATTAAAAGTCTGAGAAAAACGCATTTAAAGTTTGTAAAGTCATAAAACAAAAACTTATAATGCTCGTAAAACTCTAATTTTTTAATATGTTATTTTCCAATGTATGTTCTACATTAAAACACTATTTTTATTAAATATGACTGAAAATTATATTTTTAATTCAAAATATATTTTTTGCATAATATTGATAGCATTTGTTAAGACGTCAGTTTATTCAGCTTTATCTTAACCTAATATTTCACAAAAATTTTGAAACACGAAGCATTTATGTACAAAATAATAACGATACTAACTTAAGCTAAAATAGTCAGGTTTGCTCATAAAATTTAATTTTTTTTAGTTTTAAATTGAGGCAGTTTAGGAAGTTTTAGCTCTTGTCGTACGACTTTAAAATACTAAAATATAGTACTACAATATGTTTAGTATAATGTAGTTTGGTACATCAAGGAAATATGTATTCAGTTATATCTGCAGCATTTGAATTCAGAATACTTGTATTCGGAAGTCTAATTGTAGAATCAGCTGAGGACTAATTTTTAGATACATCATTTTCAGTAGTATTCCATCTCTTCAAAATATTGTTTCTCACAGAAACCTAGAACGCATTTGCCATGGCATTTTCTCTACAGGAAAAAATTTATGATAAAGCTTTTAAGTTATATAAACTATTTTTAAAGCAAAAATTGGCCATGAAATTAATCTTTATTAATTAATTATGAAAACTCAAAAAACTCAAAACATAATCAAGCAGAAATGATTTTAGTAATGAAAATTGGAATTAATAACCATTTCAAACTAAAAGCTCAAAAATATTTTTAATTAATTCAACTTAAGTATGAAAAAATGCTTTAAAAGGAAACCGAAACCAAAACTATAGCTCATAAAACTTCAAATATCTTAAAAACTAATTTGCTAACATTTCTGAAATTTCGTGGCAAGCATCTCAACGATATGGGCCACTAAAACATACAAAAATGTTTTTCGGTAAAAATGAAATTTTTAGGGTACTGTGTAGTCTTAATTGTCTTAAGCATACACAATATACTTTAACTTATCAGATCGTATAATTAATTTTTATGATTATTTAAATACATTTTTCTGCATTTAGTAATTAGTTGTTAACAAATAAACTCATTAAAAGGTAAAATTGTACTTTTATAATACTCTTCTCGCTTTTTTTTTAAATTTGTCAAATCATTATTAGAGTATGGCTTTTCTTAATACGCACAAAAATTACTAATGAACTCAATTTTTACTATCTACATAAATCGATAATATCTACCTTTATTATTCACAATTCTATAAAATACAAACATAATATCAAAAAAAAATTCTGTTTTTAAATTATTTTATTTAATTTATGGGTTAAGATAATCTTTAAAAATGTTACTGACGAAAATACATTAAAGAAAAAAATTTGCTGAGATTTCAATTATCAGTATCAACTAGACATAACATTTCAACTTATTTTAGAAATAAATTTTAAATAACTCATGAGTAAGAAAACACAAGCATTTATTCTCTTTCACGTACCTTGTTTTGAATAAATAGTTAATATTATAAATGTATTTTATAATTATATTCGCCATTGCCTGCAATGTTGTATCACTGTTATTAATTGAAATGAAACTCAAATCTTTGGGGGAGGGAATTTGCTGAAGCAGTTAAAGTATTCTTAAATTAAATCGATTAAGATTTATAAATAGAATTTGAATGAAAAGTGAATAAATTTCTTTTCATTCCAAAAATTTTCAACATTCTTAGACTTATGCTTTAATATTCCTTCATTTAATTTCGAAAGTGGACTTGCAACTCCTACAATTTTCATATGCGTTTCAAATTACTTTTACACGTTTAAAATTTATCATTGTTTTCTCATTTCTAATCAAGGAATTATGCAAATACAACTAAAATTATTTCACATAATTTTTTAAATAATTTATTATTAAGTGGTCAAAAATTAATTATTAATTATTAATAAGAAATTATTAAAAGATTACATAATTAATTTAGTTTTATTTGATACATTGTAAATAGAAAATGGGCCGAAAATTGAATAGGTAGTTATTGATATATTATGATCGTCTTGAGGAATAGCATCTTGAGAAATAACATCGTCCTTTTTTATTTCTTGATATTTTTTGCAGATTAACACAGGACCACAGCAAACAATCGTTATCTGTATTCACCTAAACATTTTTATTTGTGTGAAAATTAAGTTTTTTTTTCTTTCAATCTTTTTTTTCTTTTCTTTTGTTATTCGATACATTGTTTTTAGAAAAATGCCCCGAACTTTCTGATTTCAAAAATTTTAAAACATGGATTTTTCAACTTTTAAATCTTAGTATAGTTATTTACTTAAAAATAAATGAATAAACAAGTCGAAGAAGTAATAAATCAATAAAAAGTTACGGAGGAACTTCACCCAACTCTTTTTTTTACTGGGTAGATACGTTTTTTAGAAAAAAGTGCAAAAAAATTGTGTAAATTTGGATAAATATGGTAAATATTTTGCCAAAAAACCGTGCAAAAATAGTAATAATCCATGTTACATTTTTATGAAACAAAAACAATTAGTTTTTGTTACAAAGGAAATTATAATTAGTGTATAGTGAAAATTCAGTCTATAAATACATACAACATATAAAAATTCAAATTGAAATTAGGAATAAATTTACTAACTAACTATTTATCGCTACCTGATAACACGCATGCACGTTTATTATGAAATGGATAAAAAAACCTATCATCAGTAGATGATGAGTCAGATATGTCAAACGCAATTGTCGGTTTTGATTCAAATGAAAAATTCCTTTCATTATTAACTACCTTTGTTGGTATTTTTGTTGTAACAACGTCTTATTAGAGATTGTCTTTTTGGTTTCTTATTATTCTATAATTCTTGATATTCTTCTATACAAGATTACGTAGAAATTTTAATGCATGCTCTATATCTGGATCATGAGTAGTAAAATGTTGTTTCATACCTGCAGCAAATTTTAAACCTTCGCGAATTAAATCAGGTGTTAATAGTTGAACATCGACTTTGTCAGCATCGACTTCCTTACTATCATAAACTCATTTAAATCGTCCTCATCCAAAGGGCCCAAGTCTCCCAATTTTGTTGGGATTCGTGTAAGAAAATCGTTAACTTCGTGTACCGTGTTATTTCCAAATCGTGTAAAATAAAGAGTTGGATTTATATTAAAATTCTTCAAAAAATAAACAAATTTAACTTTTTTTTTTTTTATATATAAACATTCTCTTACTATACAATAATCTCCTATTAATGTACTTTTAAGGATTATTTTGATATACAACGTACTCTCTAAAACTTTTTCTTCTTGGATTTTGCAGATAAATAGAGGAAAACTCAATCAAATGTATTTTTTCGTTCAACTGACTGATTTCAAATAATAAAATTGTTGCAAAGAAATTTTTATCAAGATTTAAGTAAAATAATAGTATTATTCAACTCAGAGAGGAAGAGGAAGATTTTGACGGAAATTTAGTTACTTTATTGTATGGAACTCTCTAGTTATTGGAGTAAAATTTTCTTAAAAAAATAAAATGGCACACATTTGAAAAACAATTTTCTGGTGTGTGTGTGGTCAACAAAAAACTTTATATTACAAGAAACAACAAAGATTTAATTTTTAAAAAATTATCGTAAAATAGGAGCAATAAACAATTATAACTATGACGGAAGAATTAGGTGTATTCAGTATTCATACTAGTATTACTAGTATTAATTTAATCCTTTAAAAAAATTGTTAAAACCCAATGTTGATAGTACACATACCTCTTATTTTTAGCATACTTAAATTTTATTTTTCTCAACAAGAAATCATTATAAACACTGCATTGTATCTTTAATTTGTAGCTGTACGATACATCATGTAAAACAATTAAGCCCTCAATTTGAATTCACTTGCGTTAAATCTTATATACATATTTAATACCTTGACAATTCTGATTTATTAAATTATAGTCTTCCAGACGACGCATTTTTTTCCTCACATGAGTTGGACGTGTATTTCTTGGCAACCATGCTCTTGGGAAATTACTAGAAAATTTAATAAAAAACATTTGCTGAAAATTGTTTGCTGTAACAAAAATGACTACTGTATAAGAGAGAAATATAAATCAAAAGTCCTCAAATACAAATAATATAAAATAAAGCATCCCCAATCATAAATTTTTAATTTCCTTCGTCATACTTAAGATTTTAATAATATTCATTTATTAAAATAACTCTCCCTTAGAAAGGAGAAACAAGATTCTATTTTTATTCTGCCAAGTTTGGAGATTTTTTTATGCAGGATGAAACTACTTTCAAACAAAAATGTAACATGTCATGCACATTAAAATGGCAATGGAAAGAATTTACATAAAGCTACATTTTCTACATTGTTTTCACTTTCGTAAATTCAAAGAAGAAAAAAAAAATTTCTAGGTTCGTGCTAAATGTATATTTCATAGCACGGGTTGATGTATCTTGAAAATCGAACAAAATTGTTTACTATTTTCTACTAAAAAGCTTAAAGATCACGTGCGTGGATTTTATTTTCACGTTATTATACATTATGATTGTCGTGCATATGAGCTTAATATGTTGATAAGAAAGAAAATTGCGTGATGCAAAACGCCTTCTTCACGCAACTGAAGCGGAAAATATTACTACAGTTGTATCTTATGCAGTGTCAAAAAAATAGTTTGAAATTTTATATAAACAAATAACATACAACACAAGTAAGCAATGCTATGAATTGTAGGATGATTACTGAGAAAAGGACAATTAGTAATTTTTAAAAGGCCGCTAGCAGATGACCTTGCTGAATGTTTCAGTTTAAATTTCTGAAGTTTATTGTTCGTTGTACGTGTTCTTAGAATCTGCTTTTGAACTGAATCTTCAATGGAAGATCATATAACTCCTTTTTTTTCATTCACATAATATCAGCTGTTGCGTCTCATAGCTTCAGACGTGATGCTGTTATGTATGTCAAAAGTAGCAGTTTACCATAATGAGTTTTTAATTAAATGAATGAAGCTTTTGTTCAAGATATAAGTTTAATAAGTTTTCAGCAATTTGAAAATGTTAGAAGACTAAATTATTAAGAAATGTATGGATAAATAAATGTTACTTTTTGTAAGAATTGAAATAAAAATATCTTGACTATACGAATTGAATTATAACATCTAATTTCAGATTTTTCTGAAACTTTTCACTATCATTTAAGTTATTTTAACAATAGAACTATACTTTTAAAACATTATTTAGATAGAGAAATTAATTTAAAACAGGTGTACCATTTTTATGATTTGCAGTTAAATACCTCTTATTATGCTGTTTCTCTTAGAATATATGTTTAACTTTTTTGTTCATATTTTATTATTTTATTTTTTCTATAATTTGTTCAAACGTATTATTATCTTATACTTCAATTGGTATTATTTCTCCTGTAAAAGGTGGTTTCGAAACAATCTCATCTTCCTAAAAATTGAATTCCACAATGAAAGATTGGTTAAATTATCAAAAGTATTGCATTTTTTCTTTTAAAAAAGACAAAAGGAGCAAAGAAATTTAGAAACTTTTTTTCTTTTTAGTTTTTACTGAAAAAATTTCGAATAACAGTATCCTTATTATACTGAAAATAATTAAACTATGTAAGAACGAAAAAAACTACAAAAGATCTTTAAAATTCATAGTCATTCTTAATGCTCCAACCCTCTTTTAAAACATACTTTTCTGACTTAAAAAAGACATATTCTTCTCAAAATGTTATGTACATAAGAAGTAACGCTTGTAAAAAACCAATTTAAAACTCATGATCGAAGCAAACAGTTGCAAAAGCCTTCAGGAGGTACTTCTCTATGATCATTACGTGAAAAAATTGCCAATAAACTGTTCATTAATGATATTGAAAGGCAGTATCTTTTACGCATTTTGTGAATTCCAAGAAATGTAAACATCACTCTCAAAGTAAATCCTCCACTTTAATGTTATACTTGCTGCCGAAAAATTGACTTTAAAAAAAGAAATAATGAATAACTTGTGTAGGTGAGAAAAAGAGCAAAAAGCAAGTATGAAGATTGGCGAAGACAAGTTTATAGGCGTTAACCATTGACATTAGCACATCTCCAGTGAATGTAACTGCGTTCATTGAAGCGGCAGAATGGGATGTTTTTTTATAAACTCAGGTCTATCGCTTAAGCTCAAATTACACACAAAACAAAAATAAAAAATTTAAAAGATCCCTGCTGATTTTAGTTTATTTTGAAAGTAACGAAAAAATGCTGATAATATGCTTCGGCGCGCAATAACGCCATTACAAGAAAGGCATTTTCGGCACGGAATCAACTTCACTTTGTTTTATTGCTGAATGAAGTTGAAGACAATTTCAAGCAATTTTTTTGAAATAATCATTGATATTCTACTTTTTTTTCTTATTTATTTTTGTTTGTTTTCAAATATGCATTGAATATCGCCAGAGGACTTTATTGGTGCTATTATCCATTTTACAAAAGTAAATGAACCGTTTCTTACGTTTTTCACTTTTGCATAATCGCTTCATTGGTTAGAAAGTAAAAATTTTGAGAAGAGGAATGCATAATATTATGTAGTTTGTGAATTAGATGGAAAATGGTATCCTTGCTTAAACTGGCTCATTTTTGACATCTATAATAGAAAGCTGATTGTTATTGTTTTACTCCGGTCAGGGTCTAAGTCATTTTCTTCAAACTCTTAATTTAATTCGACTCTTTATTTATCTGATTTTGAACTTTGTTCTTATACGCTTACACTTAAAAGAATAGTATTATATAGGCTCAATCCATCACTATGTATATGTGCTTTAATTTTTAATATCTTTTACTGAATCAGAATGTAAATTTTGACCCATAAATCCATCTGACTTTTCACAAGTTTATCAAAAATAATTATTTTAATTGTAATCTGATGCAACTTGTTTTTCACGAAATTATATTTTGGGAACACGCATATGATATTGATTAAAAGAACTTTATTTTTATGCACATGTTGCTGTAAAGTAATTTACATGTCAAAGGGGGAAAAAACTCCAATTAACAGTATTTAGATTTTCTTTTGTTATCATTGTTGACGTAAGTTATTAGGCTTTTAGTTTAGATGATAATTATATAAAGGACATATCAAACTTCCTTATGAATTGTTTTAAAGGGAAGCGTGTTCCTTATTTGCATTTAAAAATAACAAGATCTAAAACACTTTTACATAGCTCGAAAGGCCTTTGGTGGAATTGAACTTCAAAAATCCACAATTCAATAAGTAAAATGCCGATAGGCAGCAAATGTTTCATAATTTCATCTTTTGAGAAACATGTGGTTGCATTTATATATTATGTAATAAATAAAATTATTGATTTCTCAATGAGTGTAAACAGTTATTGATAATTTATAATTGCTCAAATTGCACAAGATAAGTAGCAGTGCGCTTACCAATCTATTATATAAAGTTTGGAAGCTGACATTCTGGTTTCTTTCTTTTTTTTCATTTCATTTATTATAAAACATTTACAGTGCGAGCGTAACTAACTCCAAAGATTCCTTATTCCCGATGGATCTCTATCTGAACTCGACTCAGAAGTAAATGTAGATGTCATAACTATTTACAAACACAAGTATATCTTAAAGGTATTTTTATTAATTAAATAGCCTAAGTTTGTGTGTGACGAGAAAAACCACCATCACAAACAATTACAAAGAATAAAACTTATCTGGTATAACCAGAAGGTATACAAGCCGTTGATACAATCTTCATAAACATCCGCGCGATCTAACAGCAAACTTGAAAGGTAATTAACTAACTGGAAGCAACAGTAACGCGTTCAACAATGTGGTTCGCCAATATTTTTATTATTTCTTATAAAGCTCCTCTTTAAAACACTTTATGCGGCATTTTGCCTCAACATATCATTTCTAAGTTAGAAGAAAGTGGTAGATAAAAGCTTTCACAAGAAAGTTAAAGGAAACTTCCAAATAAGTTAAGAGAAAAAACCTCACAAGATAGCCCGTTACATATTGACTACCTTTCTGAAGAAAATCCTCATCTAATTTGTCTATTCCGTTCTTTATTTTTACCACTACTTAGCTGTATCGTGGATTTAAGCATTGATATTTATTTAGATAAATTAATCTTAATACTCGTTTATTTCTTTCAAGTCCACGATGATTCTGGAACATGTTGAAAATTGTTGAATCGCAGAACTTTTGCAATTCTGTTAGTGCAGAGTATATTTTCACATCACATTAACTACTAGATTAAAATTCGACGGATCTTACATAATATTTTATTAAGCAGAAAAGTTCTATGTAATTGTTATTCTCAGTGAATACGATATTTTCTTAGATCAGGTACCGAACGATATGACTGACTGATCTGAATGGCGTGAGTGTATGTTTCGTTAATCTGTAGATAAGAATATCCCTATCTAGGTGTCCAATTTTTGTGTGGTTAACTGCATTGTATATCCACTTGATTTGTGTATTATTCTTTTTAAGAGAAGTTTATGAATAACTGAGCTTGAATTATACCTCAATGTTTCAGTATTTTCTTGGTTTTTATCTGTCACCAAGACTGTAGTATTAGGTTTGAGAAGCTATTAGGTCTATTCTAATGACCTTAACTTTATTGTTCTTTGTGATGAAAAATTTATGAGACTTTATGTGTGTTGTCTAAACTACACAAACCTCTTAGAGGTACCATTTGGGGATCGCCATCTGGAGTTCATGTGCTACGAAGTTCATAAAGACATGTCCTATTCTTTTCAGATTCCCTTAAGACATATATTTCTATTCTTGGACTCGAAAAAGGTAACTTACATGGTAAAAGAAAAATATTTGCTGTATTCTCCCGTGTCTACGATGCTAATAATAACATATTCAATTTACAGAAGTTCATATGATTAAAAATCATTCAAATATTCAAGAAAAGATTTTGTTTATCTAAAGAACATTTTTTTTGTTTGTGCGCGTTTTAAGTTATTTTATATAATTTTATAAAACTGTAAAGATGTACACGCAAAAAATTCTACTGGGAAAGTTATGTTCAAATTGAAAAATAAAAGTTACAATTTAGGAGTTGTAGAAAGTTGGAAGCACTTAAAAAAGATTTTTTTTCGATTACAGCTTGTTTAAGAATAGAATTTATAAGGAAAATTTATTAAGAGTGTTAACTTTTAAATAATATTGAAATGCGTATATGCATCAAGTCAAGACATCTTTATTAATGCGTATAATTTGATTATTTTTTAGAAATATAAAGAATATTATCCTGTCATTATAATTAGTATATCATGATTTATTATTTAGTTCCAAGTACATTCCTAATATCACAAGAATCGAATTATACACTTATATATAATTTCTGAATAATATTTGAACTTAAAAGATTGTAAATACTTCATTGTCTACAATTTTAGGAATCTAATATTAAAAATTTTAAAAATTTTATGAGCTGATTCTCTTTTAATTGACAAGATGCTTAAAAACGAAAAGTTCACTTAAACTGAATTTCATAAAAAATATTAAATATTACATCACAAAACAAATTCAAAAAAGAATCTATAAAACATTAGCGTTCATTATTACAGTATCAATGTTTTATTAAACTTAATAGCTGTAAATAATATTTTAAAAGAAGAAAAGTACTGTGTTCTAGAAAAAAAACAATAATATAAGAACGAGTCATTCAAAAGAGAACCTTATTATATTTTTAATAAAGATAGTTAAAAAAACATTTTAAAAAAAAACTGTTACAAGAATTTTTAATGACAAAAGAAAATTACAGTAAAAAAGAGTGACTATATATGTTTTATTTTTAGCATAATGTTTATTTTATTCCGCTATCATTGGAAATGGTACCAAGTTGCTTATAGTGCAACATTTTAAAAACTTATTTTATGAGGTTGTTGCTCCCAATTATTTTTCAAATAATCCTTAATTGTAATAAATCTGGCGTGTATTTTATTACATAATAATAGATGCAAATATTGATGTGAAAACTATTTTGCATATATTCGTATTAATGACAATATTTCTAACTGCGCATAGATTTTATGATATTCTTATTTTATGCAGAATATCTACATTAGAACAATGAATATATTTTATGAACATGGCGAACCAAATTCAGTTTTTAAGATATTAAAACAAGAAAGAATTTTTCATTTTCTCATCTAGACCTCCCAGAATTTTAATTGTTTTATTTAGCGCCAAATCCTAGTCATTTATTTAAATCAGCTGACTTTCATGATATCATTTATTCTCATGGTCCAATTTAATGAATATTTTAATGATCTCACGGTTTATTTTTAAGTAACTACATTTGAATCATCTCATAGATGCTAACTACGATTAATGAATCTTTATAATGGTAATAAACGGGAGGACCTTTAAAATGAAGCACGGCAGATCAATTTATGGTACTAGAGAATCGAGAAAAAGGTGATTACGTATCACAAAAGCAATAAAGTAGATGGTATAAATATTTCTTTGCCACGAGTTTTAAGTAAAATAAATCTTACTTCTTCCACTGATTTTACTCATGACCTTCGCTACTCGGTGGCTTTTCTTGAACGTGAAGACTAATTATCTTGCACTTACGAATAGATAGCCTGGTTATAGATGGACAGCAAAAATAGATGATATCGGAAGAAAAAGCAGAAATAATCGTAAATCACACAGTATATGTTATTCGGATAAATGGAACTCATTTCTCTATTTTATGCAGCAAAACTTGAATCAAATTTAATCTAGTTACGTAATGTTTTTATACCCCTATGGTTATTCTTAAATAACTTTTATTTAAAAAATTTTCTTGATCTTGCTTTTATTGAAAAACTTAACAAAGTTAAGTATTTTATAATAGAAAATACTTAAGTTTTCAATAAAAATGCAGAGTAATAAAATTTTTAAAGGGTGAAGTATTTTTCTTTATCTCTTCATTTTCTATTAGGCAAAAATGTAATTTTTTAAAATTCCGTGTGTGTGATTTTCATTTTAAAAATTATTAGAAACCGGTACTTGTCGCGAATCTTAGCATAAGTAAGCAATAATGCTCCTGAATAAGTTTGTGGTCACGGTAACCTAGTGATCATGGTCGTGGACACGTGGCCGGCGTGTCATGAATTTGACTCTTGTGCCACAGAAAGACTGCCGCGTAGAGGGGTTGATGCTCGTTAAAGTTAGGAGAGAGGGTACCTGATTAGATGTCATCCACATCACTTGATCGTGGTTCAAAATTACTAGGTATGTCACCAATAGTTCACGTGCGGCTTTATATATATATATATATATATATAATATCACTCTACTAAACTAAATTAACCCTCTAACCGGATAGCACGGAAAATTCAATCAGTGTAAAGATGCTTCGAAAATGGACTGCACGGATTTTTCTGCCTTCAAGTAACGTTTTCAAAAGCGGATTAGCCCCACTTTTCTGAAATCCTTCCCCCTTTTAAGGTTTAACATCTTGAAAGATAATGAGGGACGGAGGAAGCAACACAGCAGGAGTTTTTATGGCTCGCAGGGAACCCCGTGTTTTGACCCTGGGGCAATCGTAAAAATCGGGGAGAAATTTCTTTAAAACCCAAGAAGTGTTTGTTTGCTAGCTTGTATTTTAAAAGTTTCCAAAAGTCCCAACGCATAAGTAAAATATGTTACAATTCCTTTTGGTTTCATATTAATTTCAAACTGTAACAAGTTGGGGGCGTGTCAGGGCAATCTGCTATTTTATATAGTTAGACAAATTATATCTTTTTTTTTTTAAGTATATTCTTTCGCTTCATTTTTCTTATTTTAATCAAAGCTTTCAGTTTTTGAAACATGATTATTTTATTATAAGATACCGAAAAATTAATAAAACACCAAACTCTTTAAAATTTGGAACCTTTTCAATTTTCCAACCACTAAAAATGAATAAATTTAAACTTCATCAAATCATTTGAAACATTTTCTTACACTTTGATAAAAATAATAACGAAAAAAAACTAATTAAGATTTATTAGTTGTTTTTTTTTAGATTTCAAAACCTAAGTGTTCAGGGAAATTTAAGTACAGTGTGTGTGTGTGTGCCTGGTTATATATTGTTAAAATACACCGAATTATATTTGAATTTTAAGTACTTGAACTTCAGTTTACATCAAAGACAACATGAATGAAGATTTTCACACATTTTTTTTATAACTTGAATGTTTGAATAAATGGTAATCAAAAATATGCGGAAACATTTACAGTAGACATTTATGCATATAAATAAACATAAAAATCAATTTTAAATTCGAGTTATTGAAAAACATTCGAATTATATATTGTTCAAAAATATCTATTTATACAAAATACCTCAACATTTATCTTTTTAAAGGCTAACTGAATAAGTAATTAAAATCTGGATATTTTTGAAATCTCGACCTTATAAAGCTAGAAATTTTATGTTAGAAATTCCATTTGAAATTTCGAAAAAAAAATGCATCGCGCAGATAAAATTATTTACCATAAGTTTTAGCAATTGTTTGAGTATAATAAAAATTTCAAATTTTATTATATAGCTTCTTTGGTATCTTTTAATATATTTCGAAGATTTCATACAATTCAGTTGAAAACCGCATGCTAAGAGCAAAAAATATACTAAAAAAATTGATGAATATGCAATTACAATAAATTCTTACATAGAAGCAAAACTGAGAAGCTAAAGCGTAGGAATAAAAAATTTTGAGTATATCTGAAGTAGTTTTCGAAATATTTATTTTAAAGTTCAGAAAATTTGTGTACGTTATGTTATACTTAATATTAATTAAATGGTTAAAATAATGTGTTAATATTAGTCATGTAATCGTTTGATGACACATTCATATACTAATAAAAATTATCATGGTTATTGATGCGAATGTCAAGAATTTTATGTAATTTTAAATTCAGACATTAAGATATTGATGTAGAAAATATAAAACGACCATCTAAAATACATGAAAAATGCAGTCTGCTATAAAATGATCTTGACAAACAAAATCCGGCATTTCCACTTACTATGACAGAGCCGGCTTAGTCAGGGGCGATCTGGAAAAACAGAGAGAGAACCGCGGTTTTGATGGATGCCGCTATAGCTTTTAAAGCTCCCAGGAAAAATTATATATATATAAATTACAAATGCAAAAATAAATCTTGTAATTTTCCATACATTTTTATAACAACGAATTGTGGAATTGGCTTCCAATATTTTGTTGTGTTTGACAATATCTAAGGTAACCAACCCTACTTTAGATAGATTTGTACTACTTTTTCGTAACCGTATTCCTTTTAAAATTAATTCGTGTAGCCAAAATACACCTTTTGTACCCTTGAAAATTTATGTAAACTATAACGGTTAATTTTAATTTATGCAACTTGTGAAATGTTCATAATTAACCATTTCCGTCTAAACAGTTTACATGAAAAAAAAAAAGTTTGGACTCCCTCATTCATTAGGGATTTATATAAGATTCTAACATTAAATTTTTATTTTTCACCGAATAGGATCGAGTGGTGCTTCCACACCACAGGTCTGGGTTCTCTTAACGGGCTGCGCAAGGTCGACTCTGCCTTTCATCCCCGCTACATTGGGTCGATAAATGAGTACCAAGCTTGCTTCGGGTCTTAAACACTGAAGGTCTCTCTTCAGACAGACCACCAAATCGGGACATATGTTCATGCACCTCAGCGTCCAATGGTCACGTGTATTATGATGGGCACAGTAGTTCCTGGCCCTCATGGATTGTTGTGCTTCTGAGTTTGAGTCTTAAGTTTGAGGATTACCTCACTTTGGGAATACCCCTTAGATAAACATGTATTTCCACTCATTTGCAATTAAACATTTTTCTTTCAATTACGTTTATTTCAGAAGGAAGTTTGATTTTTCAAATGTATTTGCTTAATAACATGTATATTTGTGTGTGTATTCTATTAAACATTTTCAATCAAAATTACATGTTTTTAGCTCCTCTAAAAGCTTTTTTAGGATTTTACGACTGATCTTACAATCCATATACGTTTTATAGTAGTGTATTTAGAAATGGTAAAGACATTTTTTACGACTGTGTGAGCTTTTTATGCCTCGTTTATAAATATAAAAAATTGCATTCAGCTACAGTTTTTAAAATGTACTGAAATAAGTGGAGGAATAGGATATTTACATATTATGAATATTTTTGACTGCAGTAAGATATATTTATATTTCAGTTTCTTTACAATTTGAATAGAAGTTGTAAGCCATTTTGCGAATAGTTTGATGTTGAGTATAAACCCATAGGCTGTTTAATATTGTAAAGTGTTTTAATTTGATACCAGCACACACACTAAAAATAAGGCTCATTTGCAGTTATATGATCAACTTCAGTGATATTTAAATTTTCAAAAAAAATAGTCTGCACGTACGAAAACATTCTTTTCACAACCGCACACCACATCTCATACTATATCTTCCCTACAGCAGAAAATATTTGTGTATACTGAAAAATTTAATACAGGATACATTTCCAAGTGTTAAATTTGTTTTAAAATTTGGTATGAATACATTGTGGAACTGTCGGTTAACTTCACTGAACAAAATTGTTTTAAGTGTACTGTTTTGAAAGACAAGATTAATTAGGAGAACTTTTCTCACAATAGAATTTGTAATGACTGAATTGTGTGAAAATGTAGTTATCGATGTGTGACATTTTTCATTGCAATAAAAGAAACAGAAAGATAAAAATTTAACTTGAGTAGAAAATGGTTAGAAGTACTGTCATGCACATTTGAAGAAGTATATCCCCCATTAAAATTAAAAATTATTGACTGAATGTGTGTTATGTCCATCACATATGCCGATGTAGAAAAGGAATTTTTATTTAATACAAGAAGTTCGAAAAAGAGAACACTAGGAAGGAAAATTTAAATTTTTTTTTTCCGAAAAATATTCAGTTAACATAAAAATATCTTTTATATGATTTTAATTAAAATAAATTAAAAGTATTGAAATCCTTTTATGCTATTTTAAATTAAAAATATAACTGAATAGAGAAAGATCGGTTTTATTTCATAAATATAATCATTGTATGTAATATTTATTGTGTTATTGTTTAAAAATGAGATAGGGCCTTTGCTTTTTTACCTCATTACTTTTTTAAAAAACAGGAAAGTGAGCGCGTTTTCTTACTCTCATATTCTAAAATGAATACATGATGCTTTTTCTGGTTCAAATCGCAATACCAAAAAAATATTTTTTTTTTTTTTTAATTTTTAAAAAATGACAGAAAAATAAATTTTTTTGAAGAAAATATAATTATTTTCACCTTCTAACATACTATTTATTTCATTTTTTCCTCTTTTTTTTTTACCTTTCATTTTTTAATTTTACTGTGACTGAACATATAGGAGAAAGAAACACCGAATTCCACTACGCTTTCAAAGAAGGCAAAGACGCCCAAGGCAACTTAACAGCTAGCTGTAAACGATTGATCTCTTGGTTCTTACTTTACAAAGAAACCGAACTGGGTCGTAAAATTGTCCCCGTTCGACCTCCCAAGTTCTAAAAGGGGGAAAGGAAAGAAGTCTGTTGCATTTTTGAAGGGAATCGCAAAATAAGAGTTAAACGCTTTCGGAATAACTTTTCAGGAGGAAGGCATCCAGTTAGAGGGTTAAACTCAGTGGGGCAACAGCTCTTGAGGTCCAAGGCCTACTGTGCCCATCTCAATTTACGTGACATTGGGCAATGAGGTCATGAGCAGATGTTCCGTTCAGGTGGTCAGACTAGCGTGAAACCCTCAGTGTTTTGTTTCCAAGCACAAGCTTGGTACTCCTTTATCGACCCTCTGAAGGGATAAAAATCTGAGTCGACCTTAACCAGCCCGGGTTTTGAATCCCGGACCTGTGGCGTGGAAACATGATGCACTACTATGCCACTGGACTTCATATAACCACTCAGTTCTGAATAAATTTTAAATTATAGATATTTAAAACTAAATGAGAATATCAATGCAATTTCTGATCAATGTTAACAAAAATTTTTTTCGTAGAATTTTATTTTTTCGTTTAAATATGAGAACATCAAGAATTTTTTAATTTTTTTTTTCTTTTTTGAAATAATATGCTTAGGAGAATTCTGTAACTTCTGTTTTAGAACTGAGCAACTGAGTTAAAAAAAATAAAATATTATAAATTATATTGTATTTCTTAATAAATAACACAAACACTATTTCAATGTGTTTTATTTTCTACGCATCTGCTTATCAAAATTTGAAATTAATCCAAACATTTCACGTTATAAGTATTTTTTTTAGATTTATAAGGAGTCTTTTAGAATGTTATGTATGAATTACTCCATCTGCTAATTAAAATAAAGGGACCTAACGAGAAACCGAATAAATCTTGAAGAGAAAAATTGTATTTCCTTTAAGTAGTAAATATAGAAGTAATGTTTTGAATTGCTATAATACAAGTCACCTCATAATATTATTTTCAAAAAAGTAAAAAGTAAAATAAAGCAAGAGAGTTAAATGAGTTACAATTTTTTTTACACAAAACTTATACATCAAACTTAATGAGCTCAATTCATGTGACGTTATAGTCACATGATAATGATAACCACGTGTTTTTAGCCAATTAGTTCAAAATCTCATATGACGTCATAGTTACGTGAAAATAGCAATCGCCAGTTCATGAGCTTTATTGTAGCCAACTTTCGCTCTTCATAGAAAATTTCTGTTAAACATGTAATATAAAAAAAAATTGTCAATATCTACTTAGATCAACAAAATTTTTTTTATCTTAGCTACTTTAGTTACAATTAATATACATATGTATATACATATGACAAAATCACAACATCTAAGTGGTAATTGATTTTTATTAATTATCATTAAAGTATCGTATTGTTATCCAAAACAATCGTGTATATAACATTTCAGTTCAACTGAATGCTTTAAAACGTGAGAAAAAAATATTTTCAAGTTTTGACACAAGTCGCCAAAAGGGTCGCTAAGTCACCAAAAATGATGTCAAAGTGGCTGAATTTGTAATTCTTTGAATAATTAGTTTTAATGAATTGATTTTTATTAATTATGACTAAATTACTGTATTGCCATCCAAAATAATCATGAATATAAAACTTCAGCTCAGTTGAGCGCTTTAAGATGTATTTTATTAACGATTGAAAATTCCACCAAGATAAATAAATAAATATATACAGAGAGAAAGTGTGAGTTAATAGTTGGAATTGAAAAATACAAATTTCTCAACAACAATAATGCCCATTAGTAGAAAAAATGCATTTTATTTAAAAATTCATGCTTAAAATAGAATTTTTTTAAATTTTAAAATCTTTTGAAGAAATTCATTTTTAAAAATATTTGAACATTTTTTTACCCAATTATAAAATTTGAAATTTTACCTAAGTTTACTAATAAGACACCAAGTTTAATTAGTTTGATGTCTATTTTGAATTCAACGGAGAATACGTGTTTGTATTTATCATGTGGACGTCATGAATTGAGCCCATTGGTCCTTATCCAGGATCCAATTCACTCCAATTGTATTTAAAGACCACACCACTTTAAATAGTATTATATATCTAGATGGGATTAATTCTTTTTCCATATTAAAACTTTTTTTTAAAAATAGCTGAAACACAGGGGAATTTTGTTTCGTTTTCGAAGAAGGGAAGAAGCAGTAAAATTTTGATTTATGAGATACTTTTATTCAGTATCGAAACGCGTGTAAATAAAGGGAGATAATACACATTTAAAATGGATAATGTGTTAACCGTGCTTAGTTATACATTATTCAGCATCTCATTCTTTATAATCCGAAAAATGAGCATTACGTGTTATGGGTAAAAAAACAAGCTATTTTTACACTAATTCCATTTATGGATTTTGTCCCAAAGCTGTATAAATATTGTATGAAATGTCTTTCAACCACTTAAAAATGTCACGAGTTGTTCAGATACAAAAAGAGTTTATTTAAATAAAAAATTAATAATTTTCATTGAACTTTTGTAAAATAACTGAATTTCATAATACTTTCACACGTTATCATTTAAAAATTAGTATTTAGAAAAAAAAAATATATGGATTGATAATAAAATAATCTATTTTTAAAAACATTTTACTTTCATCTTAGACGTAATACTGAGTAATATTTATTCAGACCAAAAAAAGAGAATCTTCAAAAATAACTTTAAAATGTGTAAAAATGAATATATATATATATATATATATATATATATATATATATTACCCGAATTGCCAGTTGTGTCTAAAAATAAGATAATACACATTTAAAATGGATAATGTGTTAACCATGCTTAGTTATATATGTTATATATTACTCAGCAGCTTATTTTTTATAATTCCACGAAAAAGGAGTATTACGTGCTTTGGGCCAAAAAACAAGCTACTTTACACTTATTCTATTTATGGATTTTGTTCCAGAGCTGTATAAAAATTTTATGAATTGTCTTTCAACCACTTAAAAATGTCACGAATTGTTCAGATACATAAGCTTCCTTTAAATAAAAAAATTAATAATCTTCATTCAGCTATCGGAAAAGAACTAGATTTCGTAATACTTCTTTAACACCTTATAATTAAAAAAATTAGTATTTAGAAAAAAATATATGGAATCATAATAAAATAATCTATTTTTAAAAACATTTTACTTTCATCTTAGATGTAATACTGAGTAAAATATTTATCTAGACCAAAAAGACTTCGTAAAAAATGAATATTTAAAAATAATTTTAAAAATGTGTAAAAATGAAATATATATAATATTACCTGAATTTCCAGTTTTATCTCTAAAAATAAGATCTACTTCATTCTTTAAAATTAATAATATATGTACAATGAAATACGTTTAACGCGAAAACGCTTAAGACGAAATATCGGCTAACACCAAACAATACAACTGTCCCCGACAAACTACTATGCATTTTCATGCATTTTTTCTCCTCTTAACACTAAGCAAAATTGCTTAACACGAAAAGATTTCCCTTCTGGGAATGAACAAAATACGGAAAACACTCACCAGATTGTATTATTGGAAGAATTCATTGTAGATAATGATAATGTGCGTACAGCCCCAATTATGGCAGACAAAGACATTTTGAGTTGTTTCAAAGCTCAAAAAATATTATTGATGCAGATTCCTACGATGAAATGAAATGAATAATACAGCTCCAATTCCAACATCATCCTAAATGAGGAAAAAGTCATGAAAAAGTATGCGCAGTTATTTAGACGCCCATTCCAATGGTGGAATGAATAACAAAATGGATGATATCGAACAATTTGATGCTAAAAGACAATGCAAAGAAAAATATCAGATTATTTTCCCAAAACTCAATAAATGTTTTATTTTTTGAAAAAATTAGAAAAATGTTATATTTAAGCCCTTGTGTGAATGCTTTTGCTTCATTAACTTTTATTAAATATATACACATATACATATCTATTGTAAATAAAATAAACTCACAACAAGCTCAATTTTGTTGATGTATGGAGTTTTTGCAATATCCTTTAACACGAAAAAATATTTCAATCCCTTCAGTTTCGTGTTAAACGATTTTTCACTGTATATACTAGAAGCATTCGAGAAATGAATCTTACGCTTTAAAAATCGTCTTTGAAAGTGATAAAGAAATCATTCGGAGTTTTTTTCCCCCTTTTCTCAGGTTTTCCCCTTCTAAGGATCATGACTTTTTATAAACTAATCATTATATTTTACGATTATTAATTAGAGGAAACAGGTGAAACAAATTATTTCACGAAACAATAATCATTTGAAGCAACATTCGACATAACATACTTGAAGGAATATTATTGAAACGAATCCAAAGGGACATATATTCAGCTTGCTCAATAAGAGGTTAAAACGTGTAATTCTGTGCGAATGAATTGTTGATGCATGCCCCAAGTGCTAGTGTGTTATGAATTATTAATTTCGTTTCAACGCTCGAAAAAACACTTCA